>CM024212.1:7821227-7860202 GCA_013435755.1 Amphilophus citrinellus | reverse complement strand
TAATGTCTCAGGTATGATCTCAGGAACCTGTGGAAAAAGTCCAGTGAAAAAAGTTCCAATTTTTCCCTGTCAATTAAACAAAATACCATGAACTGCAGGTCTGTGGGTCAATAATTAAATTTACACAAACTAAGACAGGACAACAAAATGCCCATAAATATTCTAAGGATGTATTTATTCAATGGCTTTTATTATAAATCTTTTAATTTGTTTATCAGCCTGAGAAAAATGAGCTTACAATTTTCATATACCACTAATTTACTAATTTACTAAGTGGATTCAATCCACCAAAAGTGAACCTGATTTAATGCACCTAGAGTTAAATGTCAGATCAAGCACAAAGCTGATATGAGTTTCTGTCTGTGAGTGAGTGATTGAGTGAGTGAGTGAGTGAGTGAATGAGTGAGTGAGTGAGTGAGTGTGTGAGTGAATGAATGAGTGTGTGAGTGAGTGAATGAGTGAGTGAGTGAGTGAATGAGTGTGTGAGTGAATGAATGAGTATGTGAGTGAGTGAGTGAGTGAGTGAGTGAGTGAGTGAGTGAGTGAGTGAGTGAGTGAATGAGTGTGTGAGTGAATGAATGAATGAGTGAATGAATGAATGAGTGAGTGTGAGTGAATGAGTGAGTGACTGAGTGTGTTTAAGCTGCTTCTTCATTGCAAGTGTTTTTTGTAAAGTTAACTTTTGCATTTTGGTCTCAAAGTCATCAGAAAATTCAAAATACAAAATTAATGTCCTTAAATTAAAATTTGACACACCTTCTATGTGAGCTAAAGTGGAACAAAAAGAAAACAGAAAACAAAACATGGGCTGAATCTCAAAATATCTAAAAATAATCATTTGAAAGTTCTCTAATCTTAAACAGCTCTTGGATAAGTTTGTCTGTACCTGTAAAATTACTGTTCAATTCTGACTCCTTTGGCATGAAAATCTGAGGAAATAAAATATCTTAGAAAGATCGACAATCAAAATCATTTCAAAGGATTATACTGGACTCAAAATTATATTTATTCTGTAAGGGTCTATACCCCAAAAAAGCATAATTATGGCAGGCAAAATATGGCTTCATAAACCTCAAGTTACTAAATTGTGAAGGAGAAAAATCCATAACCTTGACCTAAAACAACATCAGCAGTTGTTACCAGTTCAGCAGTGAAATCGAGGCTTTAACTATTTTTTCTTTTCATTTTGTGTAATTGTATACTTTTAAATCTAAAACCCCTGCAGTGGGATTTTCACCACAAAGTGAATCAGTGTGTGTGTGCTGGGCTGATGTGTGTTTCCTCTGCAGGTGAAGGTAGAAAGTGTGTGTGAGCTGATGTGAATTCAGCAGCATGGATCAGTGTGAGGACAGAGAGGAGGGAGTCCCTCCCTCTAAAACCACTCTGTGTGGGGAACATGAGAGCCAGACCAAAGCTCAGAGGTGAGATGACCATCTCTAACTGTCCATGACTCTTCTCCATGTCACAGCTCAGCACTCACATCACTGCTGCATCATTATTCACAGGAACCAACCTGAACCTGAACCTGAACCTGAACCTGAACCTGAACCCAGCTGTGTGTCCTTAAAGAGCGACTGGTCAAAGGAGATTGGTATTTACTTCAAATCAGGTGTTCCTCCTCCTGCAGAGAGGTAATGTGTGTCTAAATGTTGTTCCTGACTCAGTGTTTCTGAATAAATTCTCCATCATGTTTAATGTCAGCTCAGCTCTTTTTCACACACATTTCTGTGTTCATATGTGAAGCGGTGTGTGTTGGAGTTTGTTCCACAAACACAGCAGTCAGAGTGTAAAGAATGGATGTTGTAGGAGGTGTTTGTGTAGTGAAGAGGCTGAGTGTCTGTAGGACTGCAGCTGCTCCAGCAGGGGGCTCCTTTGAGCTGTGCTTCAAACACAGGAGACACCTTTGTGAGTCTGTATTTGATGTCCTGGTGACACTTTGTCTTCATGAAGGTTTATGGATCATTGTTCTATCCTCACATGTCTGAGGGGCTGTAATGGTTCATCCGTTGCTTCCATGTGAGCATGAAGGTTTCAAACAGTAAAAACAGTGGAGTGATTTTCAAATCAGTAACTGTCAGGCAGTCAGTGTAGGGACTTCAAATAGGTGGAACCATTTCTCTCCTTCTGGTCCTCGTAAGCATTCTGGATGCAGTTCTGAATCAGTTCTAGTTTCTATTTCTAACATTTGTAGGTAGAACAGAGAGCAGAATACTGCAGTCAGGCCTTCTAAATGTAGAAGCATGTATTAGTTCCTCTAATACGCAGAGATAGAAAAGATCACACTGATTATTTTTCAGCTAATAAACAGATTGATGGAAGGAAATGCTGAGTCTCCTAAAGACATTTCCAAAGAGTAGCAGGCATTTGTTGAAAGGAAGCAGAGCTCGAATTGATCAGTGCTACTTCCAAAGCAAATCATTTCACACAGTGCATTCGATCTATAGTGTTTTAGTGACTCAGAGGAAGTTGTTGAGAACTGGGAGCTCAGCAGTGAAAGCACAGAGAGAGAGACTGTCTTACTCCAGGGCGCTTCAGCTGAAAGGAAATCTTTGTGAAGGAGTTGGTGAGAGCTGTTAGGACTAAACCACAGTGAGCTGAAAGCTGTGAACAGCTGCAGACTGAGCTGTAGATTCTCAGTGGGATCACTGAGGGCTAGTAAAGCTTTGCTGCTACAGGGAGTCATCTGCTTCACTCTTCATCCAAACATCACTTCATGGACTTTGAGCTTGTGTTGGTCCCTGTGTGGATGAGAGCTAATTCTTCATGATTCCTTCACAGAGTGGATCAGGAGAGCTCAGAGGTTCCCAGTGGTCAGTCTGCCCAGCAGCATCAAACACAGCTGGACTCCATATTTATGGTTTGTACATGTACAACAACTACTGTTACATCTGTTCTTTCAGTCATCTCCATGCTGCACTTTGTACACCAGTGGATTGCACTGCTCAACATTGTTACCAAAGATGTCTGCTTCACAGAGAAAATGTGCTTTTTCTTATGGATTTTGATCTCTGTCTATAGATGCTCCACAACCATTTTTATTGAACCATGTAGAGCAGCAACAGAGGAAATGCAGAGGAAGTGATCAGAACATTTGTGTGGATGTTGTTATCTTGTTATTACTGAGAAAGTATCTCTATGCTGTCAGCTGGAGCACCACAGTCATATTCATGTGTAATATGTGAGATTTAATTGCTCATTAATTGAAGGTTCCAGACCACTTTAACTCCTGCTTGTACAATATTTTAATATCCTTAAAAATATAAACATGTGCTTGTCCACAAAAACCCCATTTGGGGTCCAAAGCAGTTTTGCCCCAAAGGAAATTCTGTGTGAACCCCACAGTGGGTTTGCTCAAAGAAACACACACGGGGCCCATGCAGGCTTGCCCATGGGGGGGCTACAGCACATTTGCCCTTTAGGGTCCCCATGATGGTTTTCTATGAGCAACCATAGAAAATACATACAGCGGCCCTATAGGGCAAAACTGTTCTGGGCACTACCCCACAGTTCACCCACACCTACCCACTGTTGGCCTACATGCAGGGGCGGTTCTAGTGGCGGGACCACAGGGGCATCGGCCCCATCTGATATCTGATTGGCCCCCTGAAGTGCCCCTGTCCTGTCACTCATCTGTCCTTTGTCCGAGAGCAAGGATCAAATTATAAGTGGATGCAATTCCATGCCGAAACACCAGTAGCGCTAACGAGCCAAATAGGAATGTCCCGTGTGAATAAAGCTTAGAGAAGAAAAAGAAGATTTGAACGATCTCGTGGAGAAAGTTTTTTAACCGACAATTGATGCCAGTCTACATTTTGAGGAGTTTGCTGGTAATAATAAGTCATAAATCCCTTTTTACTCACAGCTGTCACACAGCATAAGTCTAACAAACATTAATTAAGAAGCAAAGTTAGTTAAGAGTAATGTTAACTGAGGCCATTCTTGTGTTTGGACATGGACGTTAGCATTTCACTAATTCATATAACCCGAATTCATGTACTTCTTTGTAATTTGCATTTGTGTGTTAACATTAACTATAATGTTTGGCAGTGATAGAGAAGAATATGAAAAGAAAGGGTCAGTCTCAGGCGGGAATTCAGCAGTTTTTGAGCAAAAGAGTGAGTCTGACAGCTGAAAATGAGCAGGGTGAGAGGAGGGAGAGAGCAGCAGGACACAGTAGACCAGAGGCTGGTCAAGAGCAGAGCACCTCAAGTCCCTTTTCATCAGGTCAGAAATCATTTAGGGAGAGCAACACAGGGGCGGAGCTTCTGGGGGGGGCTGGGAGGGCGGCACGCCCCCGGCCCGGGGCTAGAGGGGGCCCGGATGGGAGAGAGGAGAGGAGAATAAGATTTCAGGTAGCCAGGCCTCTGTCACGTCCGAGGCGAGGTGGAGAAGGAGGGCCCTGTCTTGATTATATCGCAATATGCATGGCTCAATGTGCACAGTATACAACCCACTATACATCACCCATCATTCATGTTTTACACGGGGGTTTTAAAGGTTGCCACAGTCAGGACTGAGTCATGGTTGCTCAAAACTTTACAAGACCGACTGACTTTAGTGATGTAGTAGGTGTAAAATATTGAATAAGATGTTGGACTGCATGACTGGCTTTATTTTCATTCTAAAGGCCGTTTCACACCTGATGCGTTGCGTAAAAACGACATGAAATTTCGAATCTTTCGGATGTGAACTTGTCGTAACCTATATACACACCAGGCGCGCTGCGTTTTTGCGAATAAATCGCCCTCATAAAACGCACTGTGAAAGAAAGGAAGTCGACATCAAACGATGATGTATGAGATTGAAGAAACAGATTCTGGGTTCATCCAACTCATGAGAAAGCAGCAGCAGGGACAGTTTCATGGTTTGATCCAGGAGTTGAAGCTGCATCATGGCCGCTTTGGCGCATACTGCAGGATGTCAGTGGGACAGTTTGAGCTCTTGTTGGCAGAGTTGGGATCACATGTGAGGAGGCAGAGAATAATTTCAGAGAGCCGACTGAATTAGAACAGCGTGTAGCTGTGTGTCTGAGGTAAAATAGTATGAGTTTACTGTTCCCAGCTGTATATACAGTACATTGGTGCGCGTTTTGAGCTATGAACTCACATGTTGCTAAATGCAGCGCTCTGATTGGTCAGGACCGGACGCATAAATTCCGTGCGAATGTTTCGTGCATTAAAAATATTAAAAATAATTAAAAATATTTTCTGACCAATCAGAGCGCTGCATTTAGCAACATGTGAGGTCATAGCTCAAAACGCGCACCGATGTACTGAATATACAGTCATGTGGGAACAATAAAATCATAATATTTTACCTCAGACACACAGCTACATGCTGCTCCGGGTCAGTTAGCTCTCTGATATTATCCTCTGCCTTCTCACATGTGATCCCAACTCTTCCAACAAGAGCTCAAACTGTCCCACTGACATCCTGAAATATGCATCAAAGCATCCGTGATGCAGCTTCAGCTCCGAGATCAAACCATGAAACTCTCCCTGCTGCTGCTTTCTTATGAGCTGGATGAACCCAGAATCTCTGTTTCTTCCTTCTCTTGTTTAGAAACATCACAACCTCATTACATCACCGCTTGATGTCGACTGCATTTTTTTCCCTCCGTGCGTTATATAGGGAGGATTTAGTCGCAAAAATGCAACGCGTCCGGTGTGAAAGGGCCTTCAGTCGGCTCTCTGAAATTATTCTCTGCCTCCTCACATGTGATCCCAACTCTGTCAACAACAACTGCCCACTGATGATATGAAGTATGCGCGAAAGCATCCGTGATGCAGCTTCAACTCCTGGATCAAACCATGAAACTCTCCCTGCTGCCGCTTTCTAATGTGTTGGATGAACCCACAATCTGTTTCTTCCTTCTCTTGTTTAGAAACATCACAACCTCATTACATCACCGTTTGATGTCGACTTCCTTTCTTTCACAGTAGGTTTTATGAGGGCGATTTATTCGCAAAAACACAGCGCGTCCGGTGTGTATGTAGGTTACACGACAGGTTCACATCCGAAAGATTCGGAATTTCATGTCGTTTTTACGCAACGCATCAGGTGTGAAACGGCCTTAAAGGCCTTAGGTGGAGCATTTTTACGGACTAAGCTAACATGAGTGGCACTTCGTAACATACACATTCCCGCTGTTCTGGGCATGTGTATGTTGTAAAATGATGTTATGATAAGCTTTATTATTTGGGTATAAAGGGCCTGGTCATTTGCCCCGCCCCCGGCCCGGTTCTGATTTGTTCCGCTAGTGGAGCAACAACAGTTAATGCTGTAATGTATGAAAAGTCTGATATTGTTATTTAGTGTAATGGCACATAAGTTCACTGAATTCTTACACCTCATGGTGATAAGATTTACCCTAACTGTAATGTAATGGCTTTAATTTTTATTGGTCCGTATATCACCACATTTACCACAAATACTTGGCCCCTCTATGAATACTGTGGCCCCTTGATGGCCCCTTACTCAGAAAAATCCTAGATCCGCCACTGCCTACATGGGAATATTTGTCGGCTCATTATTTACAGATGAAGCCACTCAAAATGGTCGGCCGATCAGTGAGGAGACCTTGGCCGGTCCGTGGCCGATTCGGGGCCGGCACGTGGCCGAAATGAAATACCCCGCTCATGACGTAGCAGTTCAGCCACGGGTGGGAACGCCCCTAAGCAGCATTTGGGAAAACTGGTGGTAATGTCTTGTGTATCCACCAGGAGGAGCAGTAATAGTGGAAGCGCTTTCACTTACAGCCCGCTGTGCTGTATTTAATTCATACATATTACATTTACTCACAGGTTGTATGAGTCTAACAGAATCACAATGTTGAACCTTTCTGTAAAACACTGATATAAATATTTGCTTGCTGCCAGTAAAGTAGAGGATGTAGACAGTGAACAGGATGACTAATGAACATGACAGCATGAAACAATTATTTAACCACACTGCTATTGTTTGTAAACAAAAAGAAAATCCAAAATGTAAACATGAATTGATTATTGCTGAGTTCTGTCAGTGAACGGCGCATTTATACGACAGCGGGATTGCACGACAATGACGTATGTGAGTGTGTAGTCTGCTCTAAAGAAATATGGCAGAAATATGTGGAGATCTGTTCTAAACATTAAGGGTGAAGATTTAGTGAAACTCTACTTTAGTGGAAGGACCTAAAGCTTTGGCTCTTGCATTTACGGGAATAATGCCTTGCTGGTGACGTGCTGGGTGTTGTGCCAAAAAGTGATCATCTGCCAAAAAGCTATTTCTGGTATTTGCCAGAAAATGATTGGCTGTATTTAAACAGCTGTAAATGACTTGTTGACCTATAATCTGCTTTCCAAATTAACAGTCACAGTAGCAACGATCGCAGTCATGCCGCTGTGAAAGCGATCAAAGGCAACAACAGCCACATGTTCCGCAACAGTGTCCAGCCGAATACTGCAGTATTTATTTATAGGTACAAAAACTGCCTATGCTGACAGGTAGGAGAGAGTGAACAGGGCGTTAATATTCAGTCTGAATAACTATAACCTGATGAATAAGTAAATAAGCACGCTAATTACATGATGTTCTAGCACCAGTTTTGCAAATCATTTATAGACTGCATAATTTTAAAAACGTAGTAGACTGCCTGCTACAAACCACTTTGTCTTTTCTGTAAATTAAAATCGGGCTCTGAAAGTGGCGCTCAAAAGAGAGTGTCCGCACCTTTGGATAAAATAAATGAATACTGCGTATCTCTGGTAAATCGCTACAGTGATTTTAAGGGCAGAAACTACCTTTGCAGACAAGTAAGAGAGCCCAGACCATCATTAGCATTACAGAGGATCCTTCTGTGGAAGGAATTCTCCCTCTCTCCCACCCCCACCGTGGACCCCTGCGGCCGGCTCACCAGCTGAGTGCGGCAATTTCAAGAGACAGCATCTCTATGTTGTAATAGGCATATGGTTTAAGACAGTGATAAGACAGTGTACCGTCTTCGGAGGAAACAACAGAAAGTATTTATAACAGTAAAAACAATCCAGTTTGTATTTAACTGACCACGTTTTTCCCGTTTCAATGCTTGTTGATTTGCACTGTGATTTGCTCTGTGATGCATCACAGTGAAAACTTTTCACCTCTCAGTGAACAGGTGGGAAATAAAACACTTCCTGCAGCCAAGAAGCTCCGCCCACCCCATCTCTGTGTCTGTAGAAATTTCTGAGCGAACACGACTGATAAAAGTCGGTCATTAAACTTTTGGATGCATTCAGGAAAACTCCGACACTTTGACACTCAGACCACTCTTGTTAACTTGGAGCAATAATAAGAGCACGGACTCTACTCGGGAGAAACTCGCGGTTTCAACACCAAAAAATAAACCACCAAAAACTGACTGTCAACTTGGAAAACCTTAAATTTACGGAATTAATGAAGTGTTCCAAGGTGGCTTTTATTGGTGGTCTTTGAACGTCCTGTTTTCCGGAAAGCACCGTGAGCTTTGCTCAGTCACATCACCCAAACAGTTTCCCTGCCCCCACCTCCATAAAGTTAGCACTGGTCTAATTCACTTTAATTTGGTGGCTCAGTACTCCAAAATCTCAAATTTCTTTATATATTACAGGAAATAGGTGCAGCCATTTATTGAAACATACATGAATGCAGTTTATAAGGTTCAAAATGGAGCCTGAAAGCCAGTATTTGTTATGACCTCCTTTATTCTTCAGCACAGTCTGATCTCTCTGAGGCAGCTTTCTGTAATTTCTCAAGTCTTCAGAAACAGTTCTCCAGGCTTCTTAAAGGTCATTCAAAGCTCTTCTTTGGATGTTTCTGCCTTTCGTTCCATTTGCTGTCAGGACGCTCCCACACTGCTTCAGTTATGTTGAAGTCTGGGCTCTGGGGAGGCCAATCCATGACTGATAGTTTCCCAATGTCAGTGTCAATTTTATTTCTTGAGTACATTTAAAAACAACATTGTTGACCAAAGTGCTTTTCAAGATCACCTACAAAGTAAGCAAGAAATTTCCATGGATGAATAAAATAGAATAAAACAATAATATTGATTGTTTTATTAATGTGCATTGTCCCAAATAAATAAAATTAAAAAAAAATATATAAAAAACAAGGAATAAAATAAAAATGATGCGATAAAACAAACTAAAACTAACACACTAAAACAACAGACACCACAACATAAAACCTGATGGGACTCAAACTGAACTCAAATTAAAACCCAAGGTAAAAAGGTGAGATTTTAGACAGGGTTTAAAAGACTGTATGGACTCTGCAGTACGAATATAAAGTGGCAAATTATTCCACAGTCTAGGAGCTGCGACTGCAAAAGCCCGATCCCCTCTCTGTTTAAAATGAGACCTCGGTTGTGAAGGAATTTAAATAATAACAGTGTGTGTGCTGCTGTTTAAGCCTTTAGGTTTCTGCGTGTTCGTTTAATCGAACAGGAATGACAAACAACAGAATAAGGAGTCCAATTATTAAATTTAATAAAGCCATTTCCAACAGTTCAGATATCTGGGTCAGACTGTATGCTGTGAGATGGCATGAAGTACTGGCACATTCTAATTCTACTTACAGTTTCATATTGTCACAACATATCAGTCTTGATTACATCATTTACAAAACAGAATGTGGAAAGCAGAGAAATTCAACAACAAGGTGACCTCGAAGTCTCCATTTCTATCATTGTGTAGTCTTCATCAGTGTGATTGATTGTACAGTCCGTACACAAAGTTCATGATGACCCGAAACATTATAAGCTTCTGTATTTTTAATCAGTTATGTTATTTTCCAATCAAAGACAATTTTCTCAGGCAAATAAATGTATGTAAGATATATACGTGGCATATATCATGAATGACTCCAGGGGACTGTGGCAGGGACTACGCACCATCACGGACTACAAAGCACCACACACACCCCCGGTGAGTGCCGATGCTTCTCTGGCTGATGAACTCAACAACTTCTTTGCGCGCTTCGAGTCGGGAAGCCGACAGCCCGCTGCGCTCCCGGCCGGAGGGGCGGAGACACTCACTGTGACGGAGCGCGACGTGAGGAGGGCGTTTAGACGTGTAAACACCAGGAAAGCGGCTGGACCAGACGGTATTAGTGGACGTGTCCTTAAGACCTGCGCTGACCAGCTGGCACCTGTGTTTACACTGATATTCAACCTCTCACTGAAACTGTGTGTGATTCCCACCTGCTTCAAAAAGTCCATCATAGTCCCAAAGAAACCACACCCCAGCAGCCCCAATGACTTCAGGCCCATAGCGAGAATCATCAAGACATTCATCACCTCCTCACTGCCCACCACCCTCGACCCACTACAGTTCGCATACCGGCCAGACAGATCCACAGACGACGCCATATCCTTCCTCCTCCACAAGACCCTTTCGCACATAGACTCCGGTAAGGGGAACTATGTGAGAGTGCTGTTTGTAGATTACAGCTCAGCATTCAACACCATAGTTCCCTCCAGGCTGGTCTCTAAGCTGTTGGACCTGGGCCTGGGCCCATCACTGTGCAGGTGGGTTCACAGCTTCCTGACCAGCAGACCACAGGTGGTACGAGTGGGTCACCTCACCTCATCCTCCCTCACCCTCAACACCGGATCCCCCCAGGGCTGTGTGCTCAGCCCTCTGCTGTACTCACTGTACACCCATGACTGCGTGGCCACGTCAGAGTCCAACGTCATCATCAAGTTTGCTGACGACACTGCTGTTGTGGGACTAATCTCCCACAATGAAGAGACAGCCTACAGGAGAGAGGTCTCCCGCCTGGAGAACTGGTGCCACGAGAACCACCTTCTGCTCAATGTCAGCAAAACAAAGGAACTAATCGTGGACTTCAGCAGGAAGCAGCAAAGGGACTACCATCCACTTCTCATCAGTGGTGCTGAGGTGGAAAGAGTGGACACTTTCAAATACCTGGGAGTGACCATCTCACAGGACCTGTCCTGGACTCATCACATTAACATCACTGTGAAGAAGGCCAGACAGCGTCTCTACCTCCTCAGGCGGCTGAGAGACTTCAAGCTCCCAGTCAAGGTGCTCAGGAACTTTTACACCTGCACCATCGAGAGCATCATGCGTGGGAGCATCACCACCTGGATGGGAAACTGCACCAAGCAGGACTTCATGGCTCTAAAAAAGGTGGTTCGTTCAGCTGACCGGACCGTCAGAACCACCCTCCCCAACCTGCAGGACATTTACACCAAGCAGTGCAGGTCGAGGGCTCTGAAGATCCTAAAACAGCCCAGCCACCCCGGACACTCTCTCTTCTCCCTGCTCCCATCAGGCAAGCGCCATCTCAATTGAGGGAAAGGGGTGTGGTCATGCTGGGAAGTAGATGTGCCCAGAAGAAGAAGGGGAATTTCCAGCCGGCTGGGAGCAGTAACTTTGAGTGGCTTCTACTGCATAATAAGGAAACAAAATACAAATGTGACTGTTGTGTAGAAGATAAGACAGCCCACCAGAAGTGTGGCCATACTATGGATACACTGCAGGTTTACAATGGGCCCCACTGTGAGCCACTCTCTGCTTAGTGTGAGCTGACCACAGTCAACCCACAGTATGGGCTGTCCCACTGGGGCCCATGTAGGGGCACTGTGGGCATCAAGGGGGCATATTTGCTGAGTAATTTTACGTTGAAGCATTTCACATCTTCTACTATTAGCAAAGTCAAATCCAAGGTCAGATTAGAGGTCAAAGGTCAAATAGAGATAATATCATAAGATCTGAAAGTTTTAGTGTTTCTGGTTTCAATGAAGAAGTTTTGGTTTTAAAACAGACCTTGAAGCATATCATGGAAACTAGAACCAACCAACAACTAAGCATCATTTTTAATCTCAGTGGTCTAAAACGAGTGAAGTTTGACTGCATTTATGTTAGAAACATCTTTGCTGTAGACCAGTAGATTCTCACTGTGATCTGATGTTTGGCTCTATGATTCAGTCTGATTGGGTCGTTCATATAGTATTCTGTTCCAGCTGCTGGAGGACAACATCATCACTTTTGTGAAGAACGAGCTGAAGAAGATCCAGAAGGTTCTGAGTCCAGATTACCCAGAATGCTTAGAGAGTCATGGGGAGGGCGACACAGCCTTGGAGGGTGAGGATGAAGAGCAGAAGAGAAGCAGAGAGGCTTTTGTGAAGATCACACTGCACTTCCTGAGGAGAATGAAGCAGGAGGAGCTGGCTGACCGTCTGCAGAGCAGTAAGAGGATTTCTCTGAAGGTTTAAGCTGCTGCAAAAATAAAATATTTACTAATGTCTCAAGAGATGAGCTAACATGTTGGTCTACTTAATATATAATAATTAATTTTAACAGCTTATTATTGCATTTTCAGAATACATTGCTCTACTCTGTCAACAAGAACTTAAATGTGCTCTGAAGAAGAAGTTCCAGTGTGTGTTTGAGGGCATCGCTAAAGCAGGAAACCCAACCCTTCTGAATCAGATCTACACAGAGCTCTACATCACAGAGGGAGGGGCTGCAGAGGTCAATGATGAACATGAGGTCAGACAGATTGAAACAGCATCCAGGAAACCAGACAGACCAGAAACAACAATCAGACAAGAAGACATCTTTAAAGGCTCACCTGGAAGAGATGAACCAATCAGAAGAGTGCTGACAAAGGGAGTGGCTGGCATTGGGAAAACAGTCTTAACACAGAAGTTCACTCTGGACTGGGCTGAAGACAAAGCCAACCAGGACATCCAGTTCATGTTTCCATTCACTTTCAGAGAGCTGAATGTGCTGAAAGAGAAAAAGTTCAGCTTGGTGGAACTTGTTCAGCACTTCTTCACTGAAACCAAAGAAGCAGGAATCTGCAGCTTTGAACACTTCCAGGTTGTGTTCATCTTTGATGGTCTGGATGAGTGTCAACTTCCTCTGGACTTCCACAACACTGAGATCCTGGCTGATGTTACAGAGTCCACCTCAGTGGATGTGCTGCTGACAAACCTCATCAGGGGGAACCTGCTTCCCTCTGCTCGCCTCTGGATAACCACACGACCTGCAGCAGCCAATCAGATTCCCGCTCAGTGTGTTGACATGGTGACAGAGGTCAGAGGGTTCACTTACCTACAGAAGGAGGAGTACTTCAGGAAGAGATTCAGAGATGAGGAGCAGGCCAGCAGGATCATCTCCCACATCAAGACATCACGAAGCCTCCACATCATGTGCCACATCCCAGTCTTCTGCTGGATCACTGCTACAGTTCTGGAGGATGTTCTGAAAACCAGAGAAAGAGGAGAGCTGCCCAAGACCCTGACTGAGATGTACATCCACTTCCTGGTGGTTCAGGCCAAAGTGAAGAAGGTCAAGTATGATGGAGGAGCTGAGACAGATCCACACTGGAGTCCAGAGAGCAGGAAGATGATTGAGTCTCTGGGAAAACTGGCTTTGGATCAGCTGCAGAAAGGAAACCTGATCTTCTATGAATCAGACCTGACAGTGTGTGGCATCGATATCAGAGCAGCCTCAGTGTACTCAGGAGTGTTCACACAGATCTTTATAGAGGAGAGAGGGCTGTACCAGGACAAGGTGTTCTGCTTCATCCATCTGAGTGTTCAGGAGTTTCTGGCTGCTCTTCATGTCCATCTGACCTTCATCAACTCTGGAGTCAATCTGCTGGAAGAACAACCACCAACCTCCATATGTTGTACATTATTTAAAAAATCTAAATTACAGTCTTTGCACCAGGGTGCTGTGAACAAGGCCTTACAGAGTCCAAATGGACACCTGGACTTGTTCCTCCGTTTCCTCCTGGGTCTTTTACTGCAGACCAATCAGACTCTCCTACGAGGTCTGCTGACACAGACAGGAAGTAGCTCACAGACCAATCAGGAAACAGTCCAGTACATCAAGAAGAAGCTCAATGAGAATCTGTCTGCAGAGAAAAGCATCAACCTGTTCCACTGTCTGAATGAACTGAATGATCGTTCTCTAGTGGAGGAGATCCAACAGTCCCTGAGTTCAGGAAGTCTCTCCACATATAAACTGTCTCCTGCTCAGTGGTCAGCTCTGGTCTTCATCTTACTGTCATCAGAAGAAGATCTGGATGTGTTTGACCTGAAGAAATACTCTGCTTCAGAGGAGGCTCTGCTGAGGCTGCTGCCAGTGGTCAAATCCTCCAACAAAGCTCTGTGAGATATCTTAAATACACTTTAAACCGGAAATTACTTTCTTCATATGATCCATACAGTCATGTGAAAACTTAGTGATTTCTTAGTATTTGTCTCACTTCCATATTTTCAGATCAGCAAACAAATTCTGCCAATAAGAGCCTGCCATTGTGGTATTGCTATCTTTAAAAAAAGAAAACATGAGTGACTTCCAGCATGAAGAATCATTTGCATGTTGACACTCACCACTTTTTGATTCAGCCTCTTAATTACTGAACATATGATGACTGGATATCAGCTGAACAGTGATAACAGTGGAGGAAACAAGTGAAGGAGATGAGATAAAGGAGCATCTCTGTGAATGCACAGTTACATTAAACTCTGATTTAAAAATAAATTAATAAAAATCAGACAGCAGTCAGAAGTATCTTCATATTTTCTCTTATTTGATTGTTATTGTGATGGATCACTGTCACTCAACACACACACACACACACACACTCAAAGCATGTGTCTGTTGACATTCAGACACGTCTGTGTTGCAAGTGTTTGGTGTTTTTGGAAGACTGAACATGAAACTGTAGCAAAGCAGATTTAATTGATTATGACTCAGAATAATGATAATATCAATGTAACGCACTAACAGAGAAATCAGATTAAAAGATTGGAGAACTATTGCCCGTCACTTTGACCATTGTTGACACCATCATCCATCAGCACAACCCTGCACTATATGTTATATCTCTTCAGGCTGAGCAGCTGTAACCTGTCAGAGAGAAGCTGGGAAGCTCTGTCCTCCTCTCTTCAACTAGAAGACTGTGAGCTGACAGAGCTAGACCTGAGTAACAACAACCTGCAGGACTCAGGATTGAAGCTGCTGCTTGCTGGATTGGAGAGGCCCCGCTGTAAACTGGAGACACTCAGGTCAGATCATGTGGTTTGTGATTTGATGTGAGATCTGTTTATCAAATACTTTCATTTATGTCCTGACATGTCCTTAATTGTAAATCTCTTTCAAAGTGTTTTTTTTTAGTTTCATTGCATTTAAAACCAGATTTTTAGCTTTGAACCAGCTTCCAGTTTTCTTGCAGTTAACAGCTGCTTACAAGCAGTGAAATCTATATTTGCATGTGCCAATAACTGAGAAAGTGGCAGAAATGAACATATAAATAAGTCAGGGGCAGCTGGATGGTGTGTGTGTGTGTGGGTTTTTTTTTTTTTGGGGGGGGGGGGGGGGTCTGGCAGAGATATGCAAATTCAAATTTCAAAAAGGGGAACTCACTCCAGGCATAAACTACCAAGAAAAAAAAAAAAATCACTTGTTGGTAGATCTGTCATGAAAATGCACCAAAACACCAACATCTGTTGTGTATGTTTAATAAACCTTTATCAGCATTTCTGCAGTTGTTTAGGTTTCATATTCATGTAATTGTCTTAATGTTGCTGCCCTCTTATGGGCCAAACTATAATGTGATGAATTATTAAGGAAAAACAAACATTTGAGAGGAACCTGTGTATTCAGACTCAGAGCTTTAGCTGTGAAGCAGACCTCTAATGTGCTCCTCCTCATCAAACATCATCAATCATCATCATCATGTCACTCATCTGCATCATCATCCACTCTGCTTCACTCCCAGCAGCTGAAAACAGTCAGACAGCTGCAGCACAAGGTTCAGTTTGCTTTGCTCAACAATAGAAAGAAATGTGCTCCAAAGAGATACTTTTACTGAAGGTACTTTAACAACCTTTAGCAGAGTATTTTTAACACAAGTATCTGTACTTTTTCACCTCTGCATGTGTGTCATTATCAATATAAACATGGACTTGCAGATTGAAGCAATATGACCAAAAACATAAGATTGGTAGTTTTGTGGTGTATTACATTATTAGTAATATTAGTAGTATTTTCTGCATAAGTGATTCTTAATATAGTTTCACAGCAGCTCATTTTTCTCTCAGTAGTTTATGAAGTATAAAGTGACTTTAAGCTGCTCTCTTGTCACAAGGGTTCACCACAGCAGCAGCTCCATGTTTGATTGGACTGATGTTTGGATCAAACCAGTGACTGAATGTGTAAACTACTACACTGTGGAGGAGAATAGTGATACCTAAAGTATAAAACACTGTGTTACCATAAATTATAAACAAAATAAAAATACTCAAACAACATAAATATCTACTCTTAGAATAAGAGAAATGTGATACTTGATACAGTCCGTCAGTCACAGTCAGTTTGCTATAATGTGACTTTTTGTTGAATGTAGTGACAGAACTCCTCCCAACTCTGTTAGCTAGCATTACCCAGCATGTACTGGAAATGATGATACTTTGATGATGATACTTTATTGATCCCACAATGGGGAAATTACAGTTAACAGAACACCCATCCAAGAAGACAAACAGAACAAACATGGGGAGATAGGTGAACTGTGGCCATGCTGCCCCCCTTCTGGAGGCGCTGCCATTAAAAAGACAGAAACAATAGTGAAAACATAAAAATGATCATCATCTCATACTTTGTATACATATGCACATACACAGTATAAGGTTACAAAAACCTCTGCGACAGAGCAGAAACATATAGCATGGGAGCACTAGGGTGGGGAGGGATGGAAAGGGGAGCCAGTGGAGGCGAGGGGGGGGGTGGTCGGGCTACTGTGGGCTGACTCAAACTCCCTCCTCAGCTAACAGTTCTGATAAGATGTAGAGTTCATCAGCAGCTAGGTCAGGGAGATCAGTCCAACACAGGTCAGAAGAAGACAGGACGGCGGGGGCGTAGAGCATCTGTTTACAAAACATCCCGGACACAATTTGATAAGCGGCAGTCCAAGGCCGCCAGGGAGCCAAATTCCTGATTCTATGACTTGTTTTGGTACAGACTGTACTGATTCATTTGTTGACAGCCTTCAGTCTTACTGGCTCCTCTCTGTGGCAAATAAAATCCAATTCATCCGAATCTTCTTGGTTCGTTCCTTCGCCGTGCAGAAACAGATACATACATCTCCAAGATCTTACCCCTCTGAATCAGCTCCAGATATACAGAGTCTGAGTTTGAGTCTGTACCCTTCCCGCGTTCCCGTCATAAGCAGCCTTACCAAGGCCAGACAGCTGCCTAGACTTCCTGAATTGCAACGACAAGCCAGGTATCTCCCGGTCCAATTCGGAGAAACCCCAGTGTCAATAAGCCAAATGTGTGTGTATTTCATTGACAATACGGCCAGGCACGTCATCTTCCACACCACACAGGAATCCATAACGTAGCCAGCTGGAATGTCAATTGATAAGACGGAATAGGGTTCTCCTTCCCCCAATCTCCTCATGGTGAAAATTTGATCAAAACAATGGCGTTGAGAAACCAGCTGACCAGATCCATAATCATAAATTCCAGTTTGGAAGTTGTGATAAGAGAGGCTCTAAAGCAGCAAGCAGCAAAGCAGGGGAAAAAGGAAGGGCTGGGAGAGAAGAAAAGTGCGACCATCTCCACTGAGAGCCGAGAAGAAAAAAAAAAAATTAAAATTTCACAAATTATTGCTCACAGTGAACTTTGCTGCACTGAAGATAGCTGTGGAGAATTAATTGCTACCTTATGTTAATGTATATGAACCATATGATTGGAACTGTGAATTACAGTATGAAAAATTAATACAACCTATGTCTCCATACAATTTTAACACCAACATGAATAAACTGTGGCTCAAAGTATTTTCTTTTTTAGTCTTTTATGTTAAAGATGTCTTTAAATCAGCTCCTGAGCCTTGAATCTGGACTGAAATGCTTTCAGAGTTTTTCTAAACTGGCTGATGGATCTGATCAAAAAGCAAACACATACTAAAAGTGTTGGATGTTTCTCACCATGGTGAAATCCTGTTTTCTGCAGTTTGTTCTTCTTCCTCTCTCTGTGTCTGATTCTTCATGAAGTCTTTCCTCATGTGCACCTTTAAATGATGTCAGCCTCACCAGCAGCACAGTTCAGTGGAGGATGATGTTTAGCTGCCACTTTGGTTCTGCAAAGGTTTGATGGGTTGTGATCAAATTAGTTTCAGATGTTCATGTTGTCCTCACAATGAAATATAAGAACTTAAACAATCAGCAGACTTTTAATTTAGTGCCATCATCTGCTCAGACTTCTAGTTTGACCAAAACTTTCATTCAAACCAAAAAGCAGCAAAACTAATGACACTCCCATCAGCCTCAGTCCTACTTTATGTAGATTTGATCATCATTTTGACTTCACTGATTTTATCACTTGTAGACTTTAACATTTAGACTGACTTGGTTATTTTGAACTCCTGTTTCAGTCATTTCATTTTAAAATGATTTGTTGCTGCAGTTTGTTGTCTGCATGCAGCTGCTCTGCTGTTCTCTAAGAGTATGTCATGTCTGCAGGCTGTCAGGCTGCCTGATCACAGAAGAAGGTTGTAAGTCTCTGGTCTCAGCTTTGAGCTCCAACCCCTCCCATCTGAGAGAGCTGGACCTGAGCTACAACCATCCAGGAGAGGCAGGAGTGAAGCTGCTGGAGCAGCTGAGACTGGAAACTCTCAGGTATGGAGAGGCCTGTTGCAGCCACAGACAGTGTCTGATAGAGGAGGAAGCTGTACTTCACTCTGGCCCTGTCTGATGACTTCATGCTGGATACCAGTGTTATCTGAACAGTCACACACAGAGGAACCTTTTTACTTTGCTTCTATCAGAAAGTCTGCTTGAACAGAAACAGTAGATATCTGTATGGGGGTCTCAAAGGAGAAAATCTCCATCAACAACAATGGAGCAACCAGTTCAAAGTGATCTCTGCAGAGGAACAGTCTCACATTTTTACCCTCTGACCATTAATGGCATTAAGTTTCATAAATCAATAAATGAGCCTTTCTATTGATTTCCAGTGGCTCATGTTCCTGTTAGGAGAATCTGAAATATTGAGCATCAAAGTCAGTGAGAAAAATCAAAGTGAAGCAGACGAGTATGAGAATCAGAGTGAGTGAAACAGAGCAGGAGAATCCAAAAACAGAAACTAATGAAAAGTGAAGTGACAGATGCTTCCTTTGTAGTTCACTGCAGCTGCCTTTGTTTGTGCACTGCAATAATGATCTGATCATTGATCCACTCTGATCATTAATATTCAGACCAAGTAGCAGCACATCAAGGACAGGAAAACAAAAAGTCAGCAGGTCCCTCTGTGATCATTTCCATGCAGAAAAATACAACAAACCTGTTGCATCTTTTTCCAGAGCTGTTAATTAACAGCTCACAGAGTCACTAATGTTCTCCATTTAGAACAAACACAAAGAGGACACAATCTGACAATCAGTGTCTAACAGTGTGTGTCTGAGAGCGATGTAATGTCCATGTGTGCATGCTGACAGAGACTGTGCTGCTCTGACCCCCCTCCTCCTTTCAGGGCGGAGCCTGCTGGAGTCCGATGGCTGATCCCAGGTCTGAGGAAGTGTAAGTGTGTTTTTAATGTGATTGATGAAAACAAAGCAGCACACATTCAACCATCTTCAAACTGTCACATCACTCATTCACATCTCTGATGTCAGGAGTCATCATCAAAGTGTCAATCAATGAACAGATGATGGATCAATAACTGCAGCTGGATTGTGTTTGTTCTCTCCATCAGATTCCTGTCAACTCACAATCGACACAAACACAGTGAACAGAAACCTCAAACTGTCTGACAACAACAGGAAGGTGACAAGTATGGTCCTTTTGTTTGAGTCATATCCTGATCATCCAGACAGATTTGATGATTGGCCTCAGCTGCTGTGTAGAGATGGTCTGACTGGTCGCTGTTACTGGGAGGTCAAGTGGAGAGGAGAGGTTCAAATATCAGTGAGTTACAGAAGAATCAGCAGGAGAGGAAACAGAATTGATTGTGTGTTTGGAAGGAATGATCAGTCCTGGAGTCTGCGCTGCTCTCATGCTGATGGTTACTCTGTCTGGCACAACAACAGAAAAACACCCATCTCCTCCTCCTCCTCCTCCTCCTCCTCTGTCTCTCACAGAGTAGCAGTGTATGTGGACTGTCCTGCTGGCACTCTGTCCTTCTACAGAGTCTCCTCTGACACTCTGATCCACCTCCACACCTTCAACACCACATTCACTGAACCTCTTTATCCTGGATTTACACTCTGGTTTCCTGATTTCTGGTCTGTTTCCTCAGTGTCTCTGTGCTGAGTTGAGTGTAAAGAGTTTCCTCCTGTCAGAGAAACTCTGACTGTTGAACAGATAGTTCAGTCTGTACATGTCTGTCTCTTTCACTCACAAACACGTTTTCAGATTCATGGATTCAATCAGTTGATGTTTGAAACTGTTCTCAATGATTCCTTGTAAACTTCTTCCTCTTCAGTCCTTTAAAGATGGAAGCTGCCATTATTCCAGGATCCACATGTTGTTCTTCTGTCTTTTTCCACTCAAAGCTTCACAGTGAATATCAGGATGTTGTGTTTCTCTGAAGCTCAGTTCAGCTCAGATGATTCAGTTCATGTCAGCTGCAGTTAGTTTGCTGCAGATGAGACAAACTGTGATATCAGAGAGGAATCACTGAGCTGCACTGACCCAAAACATCAATTTACAAACTGCTCAGAGACGTTCACACATTATTGTCCAATGAACACAAGTTTGGTGAGCAGCCAGAGTTCATCCTGAGATTTATTTTACTGCTGTTAGAATGATGAAATCACAACTAGACTTTAACTTGTCTGTGGTGGCATTTGGACAATTAAATGATCCTTTAGAAACTAGACAGAAATTTCATTATTTCACAACATTGATTTTTCTGTGGTTCAGACTCCAATGAAAAGACAAAAGTCTGTAAATCATTCATTTATTGATCCAAATGATTAAATATCTGCTTTGTTCTATAAAGCCGAGAGAAGAGCTTCTGTTATTTATCATTATCACACTGATGAACATTAGTGCTGAAACACTGCAGGAAATGTGTCATAATGTCAGGATTATTGGATGTGCAGAGTTGTAGTTACTGACAGTGACCACTGGAGGGCAGTGATCCTGATAGTTTCTCTGGAACAGTCCAGCTCCACCCTACTATAATCCCACACTACACACTTAATGCTGTGATCCTGCTCACCACCATCAGGCACTGGGCAGCCAAACAAGCACCAAAGGAAATGAATGCGCTCCACAAACAGCAGGATGAGACTAGAAGAGAAAAGAAAGCACTAAATGTGCTCTAACAGCTCATCTAAACACACTGAATCCATTTCCCACATACCTGTGAGCATCACTGCCATCTGCAACCAAGATCAGAGCAAAAAGCCAGGAGAGCCTGAACCATGGACTCCAGGTGAGCCCTATAATCAGCTCTGATTAGAGAGCTAGAGGAGGACTCAGGGTTCATGCTGCATTCACAAGCAGCACTCAGGAGAGGAGCAGTTTCCACTAAGAATTCCCCGCTACACAACATTATAGAAATGACTGTTAGTATTAATATCCACTCGTTATGATTCACATCATTTCTTCTCTCAGTGTTTGTCTGAATGTGTCACTGAGTCAGAGCCTGTTTATCTCTGTGTCTGTGTCTCTGTTAAACATCTTTCTTCCAGCGGGAATCAAACACACACTGAGCCAAGCAGCAGTTCATCCTCCTGTGTGAGACTCTCCTCATTTAAGGCTCTTTTCACACCTGCGCTCTTTAGTCCGTTTCAGTCTGACTCTGGTTCGGTTCCCCCTTGGTGCGGTTCGCTTCTGCAGATGTGAGATTGGTTCACTTGGAGTTGGCTTGGAGTTTTTTCTGAGTGGAAAGAAACCAAACCACAGGAAAAAGCTACAAGTTTACAAACTCATCAGCTGATTCAGAGCAGAGTGAACGAACTGCAGGGGAGAAAACGCCCTAAACCACCTCATAGGTCGTTTGTACAGCACCTTCTTACCACCAGCACCTACGTTTCAACATGAAGCGCCCTCTAGTGGTCGTGCAGGAAAGCTCGTGTGAATAACGTGTTCGGGTTTCTCGGCAAATTCCGAAGAAAGACGGAAATCTGGATTTCCTCAGACCTGTTTTAGTAACTCAGGTAAAGTTTGATTGTGTTCATTTTAGAAAGAAATGAATGATCAACACTTTATTGTTGCTTTCTCCTGCTGTGTGTGCTGATAACTATCAGTGGATCACTTTGATGCTGCAGAAATCTCACAAACTTGTGTGGTATTTGTGCGCTGAGGCAGCGATGGTTATGCAGCAGAACTCAGCTGAGAATCATTTTCAGATTTCTGCATTATAAACGTGTCTGTGACAGTTAGCAGCACGTCCACTGATACACAGCACAGGAAACTGTTATTAGTTCATTCTGCACACACACACAAACACTCTGCACACACCTGCATGAAGAACCAAATTCAGACTTTTGGTTTAGTGAACGTCAGATTTTCACATGTTCTGTGAGAATGTGGAAACAGTGAAGGAGAGCTTTAAAGTCCTTCAGTCAGAGCTGTGACTGGATCACACACAGACACACCAGTGGGTTCATGATGTTCAGGACCGGCTCAGAGCGGATGCTCATAAAGTCTGCGTTGAACACGCTCACCTGAACGCATCATTAACAGCATCCATTGGTTTGTAAAGGGTCAGAGGTCAGGGCTCCCTGCTGGATCTCCACATGAAGACAGAGCAGCTTCATCTGTGTGTCGAGCAGCTCAGAGCCTTCAGGAGAAAACAGCCACTTCTGCAGGACGTCAGGAATAAAGGCATCGAGGGTCAGTGTTGCTGCAGTGCTGTGTGGCTCCTGTTTCATTGTTGTCTCTCTGTGTGTTCACAGAAGTGCATCAAAGTGTGCAGATGAAGAGTTCCACTAATATTGTTTCAGTCATGGATCCAGTTTGTGAAACAGCCTCATTTTATTTAGGAAGGAAACATTTTCCTTCTGAGCTGAATCTGAGCTCTGTACATATTTGCTCACTCATTTTACACTCCATTGTTTCCAATAGAAACTGAAACATGATGGTGGAAGAGCATGCTGGGAAATCTCTCACTGCTCTCTGTCATTGATGGATGATGCACTTGAACTTGTTGATATCAGCGATGCAATAATGAATGTTTGAGAGTGTGTGGAGGAGCTGATGAGCTCAGCAGCATTCTGAATGATATTTAGTGAGCCAGAGCAAATCTGTGCCTGCAGCTGTTTCCTCCTCTGATGAGTGCAATCAGAAAGAGTCAGTAAAGCAAACGAGTCCTGAACGGCTGGACTGGCTGAAAATAACTGGCTTTAGATGGAGTCAGCTTTAAGATTGTGTGTTCACTTTATTCCACTGCACTGAGCTGTAAAAGCAAATGTGGCCTAAAATCTTGAGTGTTTTAAATGCTGCTCCTGCTGCTCTTTGACCTCCTTTGTCTTTATTTGTGTGCTTCTCAGAGCTTTGACTGAGCTGTGTCAGATATGACGCTTCCTGTCATGATGTTCTTCTGACAGTGAGGCCTTCATGTGTGCGTCGCTTCACTAACTTTATCACTTTATCACTCTGTCACTTCACAATTAGAAAGTGTGCTGGCTCGTGCAGCACACTGGGAACAATATGTGATGGAGGCTCAGTGGTTTGTTCCACTGTGAACCATTAACTGTCCTACAGTCGAGTTTCCCTTCATGCTTCACACTCAGTCTCTTTCAAACCTCCACAAACGTCTTTGTGATCAACAAATATCTTTGAGTTTGCTTCTTTGTGTGTCAGCTGTTTGATTTAGCATCAACCATCACAGGGAGACTGCATGTGTGTCTCACACACACACACACTCTTCAACACACACCGCTGCATATCTGCTACCATGAGTTTGTAGTAAAGAAGTGGTTTTCAGCTCCATCACAGCAGCTTCAAGTGTCACAGGATGGAGCTCACAGCAGAGGTGGTGCTGAAATGTTGACGAGTAGGACCTGATCCATGTTCTCTGGAAACAGGACAAACATTACAGTTTCTTCCAATAAGTAAAGCAGAGCTTCAGGAGAAGTGACAGTCACATGTAGAGAAGCCACAAACGGCTGAACCACAGACTGAGTTCTCTTTTCTCTGCTTTCACACTCTTTGACCCTCTTCATGTTGGAGTCGGCACAGACTGCACTAATCAGTCCTCTCCACTACAGTCTGCTGTGCCAGTGATGGAGGACGCGGCCACACTTCAGCCTGTTTTTACAGCTGTCCTTGAAGCGGAGCTCGGGTCCACCTACTTGACGGGAACCGTGAGCCAGCTCGCAGCACGAGAGTCCTTTTGCTGCTCTGTGGTCCGTACGACAAACGTGCCCTCAGCAGCAAAGAGCATTTCTCTCTAGCTTTAGTTCTGTATCTGTGATGCTGATGAAATGATCCCATTGGATATTCAGGATGAGGCGTAGGTGGCGCTGTTGTCTGTACAGAGCTGCCTGCCTTCATGCTGATATTCTCTGTAGCAGCCCTGGTCCCTGCACAAACATTGTTTCCTTTCAATATGAACTTGTATAAATGTGAAATGACAATAAAAGCTGAGCTCAGCTCATATAAAGTCCATGTTTGACTGCATCCATCAGCAGAGGCATCAAGCATTGGTCACACACAGCAGTTATGGTTGAAGCTGAGAGATCATGTGACTCAAACACTTCCACAAGTGACAAAATGCACAAGATGCTGTTTGAATCCAGGAGTTCCTCCTTCATAGAGCAGCCACATGAATCCTGAACTTCCAGAGACACAAAGTTCCTGGATGGAAGAAGCTTCCTATCAGCAGCATTAATGTGTGTGCAGTTCTCTGCAAACTCAGCAGGAATCATTAATGTGAAGCTCTGAACTCTGCTGATCCTCTTTGAATCCTGGATCAGCTCAAAGGCTTCAAGATGTTGTTCAGACGTGTTGAACTGACTGAACATTGATGGACTGAAGCTTCCAGTCACAGTGAGTCAGTGTGTGTGTGTGTGTGTGTGTGTGTGTGTGTGTGTGTGTGTGTGTGTGTGTGTGTGTGTGTGTGTGTGTGTGTGTGTGTGTGTGCTGGGCTGCACACACTTCTTTAATATACAGACTGACACAGAAGGACACAGCTCAGCTTAAAGCAGCTCAAACTCCACTACAGTGTATTCTTGAATCTGCAGGGAAACTTTGAATGAACTCACTCTGATATGAAAGCTGGAGGCAAAACTTCAGTTTCTGTAAAGCCTCCAACAAACACTGCAAACTGATCACTTCCTGATTTTTGCTCCTCCCAACAACTCTGTTTCCTTTTTGAAGGTTTCACTTCACTTTCTGGAACTCGGAGCTGCAGCTGATCGTCTCCGTGTGAAGGTAATGAAGCAGTCTGTGAGCTTTTCCTGGCTAACATCAGCTAGCAGCACAAATCTGCCGCTCCATAGTTCACGGTGTGTCTTCTCTGCTAAATGAGTTTGTTGCCATGGTAGCAGCAGGCAGAGTTGGGCCAGTGGACGTCTTCACTGGCAGTTGTGTTTTCCTGTGTCAGTCGTCCTTTGATGCTTTGTGTTAGTTTGGTTTTAGTTAAGTATGCGATCAGCAAAGATCATTAATTACAGGTAATCAGTGTCCTGTGTTCTTTTCATTGAAGGCGTGAAGGCGTTGTTCTCTTTAATGAGGCGATGCTGTGAGAAGGCTCGAGGAAGAGGACGTGATCCTCCTGAAAGAAATTAGGCAACAGGACTCATGCAGAGCCACTGAGGGGGGGCTGATGATGAAGATGACAGAGGGATGTATGACAGCACTGCAGAAAGCAGCTGTGATGATGAGGATGTGTAACTGTGTGACACCAGAGGGGGAGTGGGTCTGATTCTCTAAACTTTGCCCATATTTAATGTGACAGTAACTTTGATTAGCACTTCCTGTTTGGGGCCTCGGGGATGATGCCCATCAGCATGAAGACTCTCTGCTGCCCCCCCCTCCATGGACTGTTGTGTTGAGCTTCTTTGTTAAATCACTTCAATGTCCACAAATCAAATCCAGCACACTTTCTGTCACATGTGTTGACTTGCTCCTCACAGTCCTCCAGCTCCACCTCAGGTGTGTGTGCTGTTTGGACTCAGTCCTGGAGCTGTCAGTCACTTTGACTGTGAAGGCTCAAAGATGGCTCACCTGTTGGAGGAGGGGCGGAGTTTATTCTTTAAGCCTTTCCAGGGTCAGTTACTGTTGTTGGTGATTTCACAAACTTTCTATGCTCTCTGTATACTTAAACAGCGCTGCATCCACTCCACCTTTGTCAGATTGTTCAGTTCAACCTGTTTTATGTTTGCTTTACTTTGTGTACCTTTGCTTTCCTGCAGATCCACCTTTATGTTTGCTGGTTTCTCTGGAGGGAAACAACATGTGGAAACAGATCCCTCTGGCTGCCCTTACTCACTCTCCTCTGGCAGCTGTGTCCTTCTCTACCTGGAAAAGCCCCACTTGTAGAATAAACAGTTTAAAGTCACTGACTCATTGCTCCCCTCTGTCCTTGGGGTCCTTCAGTCTATAAACTGTAAATCACACTGTTTACTGGCTGGAAATGGAAATGATGATCAGACTCCTTTTCTTGGGAGCTTTGTTGATCTGTGTTGATGTCTCTCATGAATTTACAGACTAATACAATGGTTCTCAAATCCAGGCCTCATGGCCCAGTGTCCTGCAGGTTTTTGATGTGTCCCTGATCTGAATCACCTGAATCAAATGGCTGAATTACCTTCTCAGTATGCAGTCAAGTTCTCCAGAGTCCTGCTAATGACTTCTATATTTGACTCAGGTGTGTTGAAGCAGAGACACATCTAAAACCTGCAGAACACTGGGCCACGAGGCCTGGATTTGAGAACCACTGGACTAATAAAAGCTCATTTTGGGGACTTTAGGGTCAAAGGCTAATTTTAGAGATCACACTGGATTTTTTTACTGTGATGAAAATCGCTGGTTGTTGTCATATTGGAGCTGTGAGATGAACTAAATACACTCTGCTGTGTGTGAAATAATCACCTGTAGTTGGGGGCTCCATAGTGCAGAGGTTAACACATTCACCTAACATGCAAAAGACCCCTGGTTTCAGACCAAGAGGAGACACAAATCTCTGGGAGGATTGTGTCAGGCAGTGCGTCCAGTGAAACTATTAAACTCAAACATGTGGATCTCTCTGCTGTGGTGACCTGCTGTGACAAAGGGAGCAGCCAAAAGAAGCTGAAGTTTGTTCCATCATTTTCTGCACAGACATGTCAGAGACTGTATCAAATATTATCAGTCCATCTCATCCTGCTGTGGCTTACACTGCGAGCATGTCTCCAAAAACTTAAAATATAGTTCATTTATAAAAGTTTTAGCCTGTTTTCTGAAGACGTCTGTATGTGGTGGCTCCAGATGCACTGACATTAGCCTCAGTCCACTATTCATGAAGCTCTGGAAGTTTTTGAATTGACCTTTAACATTTAGGAGGGTGAGCAGATGCCATCATGTCCTATTACTAAGCAGTATAAAACTGCCTTGTCATGATCAGGGAGATGTGTGATCATTAAGGCATGTGTTTCTTTTACAGAGCTTTTATCACTGATGGAACAAGTCTGAGCCATGAGAGACACCACTGGACGGACCAATGATGAAGACCAAACCACGGCTCTCTGTATCTGTTTGGCTTGTAGATTGTGGTCGTATAAAGTGTTGTGTTTAGGATTTCTGCTCTTCTTCTGGAGGGGTCACATGTTAAATGTTATTAAATGTTTTAAATGAGAACTGAAGTGATTTAGACCTCTTCTTCCACGAACAAACAAACACGGACCCGACATTGTGTTTCTCTGAAGCTCAGTTCAGCTCAGATGATTCAGTTCATGTCAGCTGCAGTTAGTTTGCTGCAGATGAGGCAAACTGTGATATCAGAGAAGAATCACTGAGCTGCACTGACCCAAAACATCAATTTACAAACTGCTCAGAGACGTTCACACATTATTGTCCAATGAACACAAGTTTGGTGAGCAGCCAGAGTTCATCCTGAGATTTATTTTACTGCTGTTAGAATGATGAAATCACAACTAGACTTTAACTTGTGGATGAAGAGCTGAATGTACGTGTGTTACTGTAACTGTTACTGTCAGTTTCATCTTTCTTCTCTCCCAGATATCCACGATCAGCTGTAAGTGATCTTATTGGTAAGTGGAGGCCACATAAAGTACAGAGCAGGTCTCCCAAGTGCTGAGGAGCGTGATGCAGGTGTAGGTGTGATGTACAGGTGGTGCAGGACTTTCATCCACATGGTGTATAAACCTGTGGAAACACAGACTCACCTCTCAGAGGAGATTTCAGGATATCAGGTTCTTTAGCAGCATCTGAAAGAACTGAAATATTGTAACAAACATAAATATCGATCATATAATCACGTCTTCCTGTCTCTACAAACGACTCGTGTCATATTTTGTCTTATATTAAACTATTATTACATGTCTGCTGGTGGATCATGTATAACAAACATTTACAGTTGCAGGAGCTGCAGAAACAGTCTCCTCGGTTTCTCAGCACGTTCTCTTCTGGTTTGGACTTTGCATCTTTTTACAGTCATAATCAGAAGGAGAATAAAGCTGCAGTTCATAAATACTCACAGCAGCTCTGATCACAGTGATTATGGCACAAAGAAGTGCAGCATGAACAAACATCTTCATGGTGATCAAAGATGATAATCACCTTCAAATACAATAAAGTCATGTTTGCAGGACTCAAAGCTAAGCTGAGTGTTTGTGCTGTTAGTGTGATCAGAAACTTCCTGTAATATCTCAGCTTAAATAGAAGTGCAAACGTTAGTGCAGAATCATCTTCTCTTGTTCAGGGTCAGTTTGGAGCTTCAGTCTTCACATCTGGAGATGCTGCAAATGAGCAGCTGTTTGATACTGTCAGGAAACCAGGAACTCTGGGATGCCCAAGGAGACACACCTGAGAAAGGCAAATACAGTAAAGACCACTTCCCCCTGTAACAGGATCAAACCAGACAAATCACTGTTGATGTAATCTATTACTACAGCATACAGTAGAATAGAATAGAATGCCTTTATTGTCATTATACAGGATGTACAATGTGTCGTGGTTGCTGTGGCAGGCAGGAAAGGCAGACCCCAAAAGCAGGACTCATAAAAGAGGTGAGAAGTGAACTTAAAGGCTTTTATTGAGAACAAGAACTGTAAGAACTAAATAAAAACACAAACACTAGGCCACCGGCCCAGGACCATGACACAATGAGATTGGAGGGCCACTCCTGTTCAGTGCCATGCAATAGAAAGTCGAACTCTCTAAAATAAAAATAAAATATTCTAATATAATCTATAAATATACAAAAAATAAAATTTATAAAAATATATACAGAAAATAAAATGTATTAAAAATACAGAAAATAAGAGAATGTATAAAAATATATACATTGTAAAAAGCAAAACAAAATAAAATAAGTATATACAGTGTATCACAAAAGTGAGTACACCCCTCACATTTCTGCAGATATTTAAGTATATCTTTTCATGGGACAACACTGACAAAATGACACTTTGACACAATGAAAAGTAGTCTGTGTGCAGCTTATATAACAGTGTAAATTTATTCTTCCCTCAAAATAACTCAATATACAGCCATTAATGTCTAAACCAGCAGCAACAAAAGTGAGTACACCCCTAAGAGACTACATATGTAAATGTCCAAATTGAGCACTGCTTGTCATTTCCCCTCCAAAATGTCATGTGATTTGTTAGTGTTACTAGGTCTCAGGTGTGCATGGGGAGCAGGTGTGTTCAATTCTGTAGTACAGCTCTCACACTCTCTCATACTGGTCACTGAAAGTTCCAACATGGCAAAGAACTGTCTGAGGATCTTAACCTGTTAACTGGCAGTGTTCCGTCCGCGGGGGTAGACCCTCCAAATTGGATTGACACCTCATTTTGCGAATCATGTTAGGAAATGGGTTTTCCAGAGCCAATAATAACCAGACAGTGTCATGTGACTTTTCTGGACATGCCCCAAATATTCTCCAATCGTTCTGATTGGTCAGCTCTGACCGAAATTCTAAAACCACAGATGTATAGCCAATAAAATTCCTGACATGTGGGTATATGGCATCTTGGGGTGTGTTTTCACATGGACCCACAAAGTTGCTGCACAATGAGTGCGTATTGCATGCGCAAAATCAAGCCGGACTGTCACAGTCGGACTTTACTTTCTTCAGAGAACATAACTTTGGAGCACTCAGCAGCAGTCCAGTCCTTTTTGTCTTTAGTCCAGGCGAGACGCTTCTGACGCCGCCTCTGTTCAAGAGTGGCTCGAAACGAGGACTGCAACAGCTGAAACCCATGTCTCCATACGTCTGTGCGTGGTGGCTCTTGAAGCTCTGCCTCCAGCTGCAGTCCACTCTTTGTGAATCTCCCCCACATTTTTGAATGGGTTTTGTTTCACAATCCTCTCCAGGGTGCAGTTCTCTCTATTGCTTGGACACTTTTTTCTACCACATCTTTTCCTTCCCTTCGCCTCTCTATTAATGTGCTTAAACACAGAGCTCTGTGAACAGCCAGCCTCTTTAGCAATGACCTTTTGTGTTTTCCCTTCCTTGTGCAAGGTGTCAAAGGTCATCTTTTGGACAACTGTCAAGTCAGCAGTCTTCCCCATGATTGTGTAGCCTACAGAACTAGACTGAGAGACCATTTAAAGGCCTTTGCAGGTGTTTGGAGTTAATTAGCTGATTAGCGTGTGGCACCAGGTGTCTTCAATATTGAACCTTTTTACAATATTCTAATTTTCTGAGATACTGAATGTGGGGTTTTCATTAGGTGTCAAGTTATAATCATCAAAATTAAAAGAAATAAACATTTGAAATCTATCAGCCTGTATGTAATGAATGAATATAATATACAAGTTTCACTTTGTGAATGGAATTACTGAAATATATCAACTTTTTCATAATATTCTAAATTTTATGACCAGCACCTGTAAATAACAGAAGTAACAGGATTATCAATAAGCATGTAAAAATGCTCTTGTGCTGTGATCTCTTTGTCAGTTAAAAGTGAGTCTAATAATGTCTTAATACGGGATTTGAAGTCCTCACAGGGGTTATTTTGAAGTTTCCTATAAAAGGTAGTATTACTTAGCTGTCTCATAATTTTGTTGTCATAATCAGAACATTCCATTACAACAGCTCCCCTGCCGCCTGTATGACAAGTGATTGATCACATTTAATCTCTATGTGCTATTTTCTGTTCTCTCGCTAAGTTATGCCACACTTTAAATTTGTGCTTATTATCTAATAGTTTAACAACATCGCTTTCAACAAATCTACAAAAAGTGTCTAAAGAAGCATTTTTATGAGAAGGAGGAATGAAAGTACTTCTTTTTCGAAAGCAAGCTCTAGGATTAATCTTTGTTGAAGGTACATTAACTGGCTGATCAGAATTAACTAACAGGGTATCACCTGAGGTGGTCAGTGAACTATTTGAATTAGAACATGATGAGTCAAAAAACTCTTTAACTTGCAAAGTACGAAAAAATTTTTGTATGTCAACAAAAGTATCAAAATCATTGCCATATGTGGTGGGGACAAAGGATAAACCTCTACTTAGCACAGTTAGGCAAGGATCAGAAAGAGTTTTTTTTTAGACAAATTAATCACATTTTGTACCATGATGTATTGCTTCTCAGTGTCTTTTGAGTTCTGCGTGCTGTGATGGTGAGAGTGCTTGTGAAATGCAGGAGAGTGCCTCTCCTGCATTTCTTTTTGCGGACAATGGAACAGGTCATTGCAGGGGTTCCCTGAATAAAAAAGAAGATGAAGATGAAGATGTAGAAGAGCCACTGGTATGGAAGCTAGACTTTAGCTTGTCTGTGGTGGCATTTGGACAATTAAATGATCCTTTAGAAACTAGATAGAAATTTCATTATTTGACAACATTGTTTTTTTAATATATTTTGTGAAATTTACTTCCTGTATCACCAGCTGATGTAAATTCCTGCCTATGGAGCATATGTTACACTGTTGTAACTTCATTGCATGACCTTATTGTGTTGTGTTAGTCAGATCTGGCTCAGCAGGTTTTAAATGTTTTGCTTCAGCAGAGAATCTGTACAGTACTAAAGTCAAAGTGTGTAACTTGGATCAGCAATGTTTGCTGAATGTGACAGTTTCAGTGATGTAGCAGGAACATCATTTCCTGTTCCTGGACTTCAGTTTTCTAGTTTGATTGTGAGTCTGTTCAGTGTCAGAATAATAAAGTGATTGTGATTAAACCGTACATCAGTGAGACTCTCCTGTTTGATCAGCAGAGAAAATCCCTCTATGTGTTCAAAATGTGCTGAACATTGACTGAAGCTCTAATAGAGACGGAGAGAGATCCTGTATCTGCTCCTTTGTGGGAGGAACAGGACGAGCACTGCCTGATATAGAAAATGACCTCCAGCAGTCACTGGTGTGAACGTCTCTGAGCAAACAATCAGAAACAGTTTCCATGAGGGTGGCCTGAGGGCCGAATGTCATCGAGTGGGCCCTGTGCTCACTGCCCGGCACCGTGAAGCCAGCTGGTGTTTTCCATAGAATTGGCAGGTCCACCACTGGTGCCCTGTGCTTCTTCCAGATGAGAGCAGATTCACTCTGAGCACATGTGACAGACATGAAAGGGATGCAAACCTTTAGACCCAGTGTCAGACCCCACGCTGGTGCAGTGGGTCCTGGGTTTTTCCTGCTGTATGATTATACCCGGCCTCATGTGGTGAGATGATGCAGGGAGTTCCTGGAGGATAAAGTAACTGATACCATTGACTGGCCCCCATGCTTGCCTGGCCTAAAGCCAACAGAACACCTCTGGGACATTATGTTTAGGTCCATCTAACGCCGCCAAGCTGCACCTCAGACTGTCCAGGAGCTCGGTGATGCCCTGGTCTAAAACTGGGAGGAGACCCCCCAGGACATCATCTGTGGTCTTATTAGGAGCATGCCCCAACATTGTCAGGCATGCGTGCGAGCACATGGGGACCACACAAACTACTGAGTATGATTTCAGTTGCTCCAATGAAATGTCATCAAAATAGACCAGCCAGCTGCATCATTTTTCTCTGTGATTTTTGGGTGTCTTTTTAAACTCCGCCCCCTGTGGGCTCGTACCTCGGGACTTCCAGGTCATACTCGGCACAGATGTTCCTGTACTATGTCGGCTCCTTGGTCACAGCGTTCCATGTTTGCTCTGCCTGCTAGCATCTCATCATGTGAGGTTTAAATCCCTCCACCTCCACTACAAATACAGACTCAGAGTGAATGGAGCTTTCCCTGCTGCTGTCACTCATGCTGAAATTGTGATTGTTGCTACAAATGTGATGCAAAGTCCTCACATCCATGTAGAGCTTTTCTAATATTAACCAGTGAAATGTTGAGAGTGTCAAACTGTACATGTCTCTGTTTTCAGTGTCCATTCTGTTCATTATCATCAAGATAGTTTGATTGGTTCAGCCAATCACACCTTTCTAAAGTGTGATGATGTCACACGCTGCAAAAAGCTGAAGCACACCTCCTCACTGAGGTCAAACTTTCAGCTGACCTTTAGTTTTTGGCTGATTCGGAGCTCTGAGAGGATTCTCAGGATGTTTGGGAATACTGACACAGCCCTCAAAAATCCTCTCCCTCCCTCTTTCCCCGGCCTCTTCCACTCAGCTACTTGTTGTTTTTAGTGTTTAGTCCCATTCATACACTCAGACTCTGCACACACACTCATTTGATGACACACATATATGACTGTGTGGTTTATTGGCTTCATTCAAACACTGAGCATCATCTACAAACTGTGTGCTCTCCTCCTTTGGCACGGAGTCGAGCTGTGACAGAGTTAGAAGAAGGTTTCATGGCAACTTTGACCTGGACTCAGTCTGACCAGTCAGACGGCAGCAGGACTCATGCAGACCCACTGAGGGGGGGCTGATGATGAAGATGACAGAGGGATGTATGACAGCACTGCAGAAAGCAGCTGTGATGATGAGGATGTGTAACTGTGTGACACCAGAGGAGGAGTGGGTCTGATTCTCTAAACTTTGCCCATATTTAATGTGACAGTAACTTTGATTAGCACTTCCTGTTTGGGGCCTCGGGGATGATGCCCATCAGCATGAAGACTCTCTGCTGCCCCCCCCTCCATGGACTGTTGTGTTGAGCTTCTTTGTTAAATCACTTCAATGTCCACAAATCAAATCCAGCACACTTCCTGTCACATGTGTTGACTTGCTCCTCACAGTCCTCCAGCTCCACCTCAGGTGTGTGTGCTGTTTGGACTCAGTCCTGGAGCTGTCAGTCACTTTGACTGTGAAGGCTCAAAGATGGCTCACCTGTTGGAGGAGGGGCGGAGTTTATTCTTTAAGCCTTTCCAGGGTCAGTTACTGTTGTTGGTGATTTCACACACTTTCTCTGTGACGCCCATCCTGCGCCTCAGTGAGGTTAAGAAGCCTGTGGTCATGAAGAAATGTCCTAATGCTCTATAAATTTATAATGTTCTCAGATACATGTTCCTTTCAGCATCTTTCTGTGTTTTTGTCACTTCTTGGACTTTTTGACCTCTTACAGCAAGGAACCAAATTTGGAGACTTCACTGATTTTCTCCATGAAAATGAAACATTTTGAAAAATGCGCCAAAGTGATGAAGTCTCGTTGTCCTCCAATAACACTCTGAGTGTGTCAGTGAGTGTCCTATAAAGGCTTAAAGTGACAGCATCAGCAGCAGTTTGCAGCTCTTTCACATTATTGTGGTCCTCAGAGATGAGCGTGTGTCTTCCTGCTGCCCGTCCAGGATATGTGTTATTGATCTGCTTTATATTGTGGGCCAAAAACAGGAAGAAGCAGCTGTGACAGCAGTGACGCTGCCTATGAGATCACCTACAGACACCAGTCAGCATGTTAGCACATACAAATGCACTTTGTGCTCTTTCTACACTTTGCTGTGTTTTTGGCTGTGACCTCGCTGCTCACTGTAAGTTAATATAACATCATATCCTAACATGATGGTGACTGAAATCAATGTGGAATCTGGATTTTTCCATATTGCGTCTGTTTTCCGTAACGTTCCTGCAGCTGATCTAAATTCACTTTCTATCTTTAAAGCTGCAGAGATGAAACTGTGGAGGTTTTTGTCCTCAGTCACAATGCAAACGTCTTCATGTCATCGTGCGCTGACTTTGATTTCCTTTCTGCTGACACGGCCGAGTTCATCATTGAAGAAAAAGCTTTATTCAAACAGCAGTGATGGATTTCCTCAGTGAGGGAGCTGCAGCTCTGCAAACACATCAACATGTGATTCCTTTTGAAGGAAAATGCAGCCGTTCAGGAAGTGCTGGGAAAGGCGAGGCAGCATGTTTCTAGGACACAGCAATAATATGCAGTGAAACTTGAAGAGTTTTCCATGTGAGGAGTTAAAGGAAACTTTCTTTAACGTTAATGCTGTCTGCAGTTCTCCTTCTCTTTCTTGGTCTCCATAAAAACATCTATAAAGCCCACAAATCAATGAAGGGCGGAGCCAATAATATAGTTATTATTATAATAGAGTTTAGATGTGCACAGTTTCTTCATATAATCCAAGCAGCTCCTGCTGACTGCGCACCTTTTCCCCTGTCAGCAGCTGCAGGCTGAGGGCAGCCGGACATCCATCGTTTAACTCCGTGACTGTTCGGAGCTGTTCGGAGGATTTTCGTCTTTCCCCGTTTCTGCTCGGAGCTTTTCCTTCCAACATGCTGTGCTGTTAATAAAAAGATGCTCCTAAAATAACGCGCCGTTAGATGCTGCAGGAACAGCTGAAACACGCTGACATGACAGGCTCTAAAAGAGCAGTTTATACCATCCCATAATATCAGGGGGCGCTGTCTCCTCCCGGCTGTAGGGGGCGCTCAGGATTCCCGCAGACTTTTCCCTGGATGTTCCTCAAAGTTTCACTTTCCTGATCTGGCGCCGCAGTTTGTTGTCTCCGTGTGAAGCTCCGTGTGAAGGTAATGAAGCAGTCTGTGAGCTTTTCCTGACTAACATCAGCTGTGTGCAGCTTAGAAACAGCACAAATCTGCCGCTCCATAGTTCACGGTAACGGACTCACAACTGGAAGTGGGAGCAGGGACGGAGGAGGCCGATCGTTAAACGGTCCTCCGCCATTTAATGTGTGTGATCAGAGTCCGTGAATCAGCTCAGAGTTAGTTGATGGTCAGCAGCTGAGCTCAGAGTCGTTGTTACTGTGGATCCTCTCACTGATGACTGAAGGCAGCTTTTCCTCCATCAGTGGGTGGAGGAGGCGGAGAGGAGCCGCTGCTCTGCCGCTCACTGAGACACTACTTGCGGCCTGAGCTCGGTCGAACAGCCCGCTGAAACCTTTGAGCTCCGGAGTCTTTATATTCGCACTGCGGGGCTCACAGAGACATCAGAGGGACTGTCGACAGAGGTCAGGGGGTCACAGCGGGCTCTGTAACTTATTATTGAATATAGATTTTTATCCAGCACGTAGACCTCTGACTAAAAGTACTGTGTCACAAACAGGGCTGGACCGGGACACAAAATCGTCCCTGGCATTTTTGGCTTAGCTCGGCCCACAACTATGTCTTAAAAGCATTTGACACTGTCTTACTCTTATTCAATGTGGGCAAACCTTTTGCTAATAATACTTTTTTTTTTACACTTACTTTAGTAATGCTTAAATTGCAAAGCTTTTACTTATTTAGCTTTTTAAAAATCTGTTATTTCACCTGTTTGAGTGCTTTGTAAAACCTGTTTAACCAGCACAGAGGCTACAAATTCAAAATTCTGTGCAGCCTTTCAACACACCTTTAACCTAAATATCTAAAATGCTGTGATGTAGCCTAAAATGGACACTTGCTGCTCAGCCAACACTTCTCGGCCTTCACCATTTGTTATTTTAGCAGATTAAGGTGCCGTGGCTGCCAGATTTTGGGAAGTATGCAAATACCAATAAATACTGATACTGATCAATCGCCATTGCTCATCATTTTTATGTAACAGAGCTAATGTTACCTCCATCACCTCAAAGTCCCTGTATTATCCTAATGTTACTACCTGCTTACATACTACACTTTCCTGCTCACTCTGTCCCTCGGTTTCCAAAGCCTGCATCTCTGGCTGCTCCTCTCCCTGCTGCTGTCTTCACCTACAGCAGAGCCGGCCCAAGCCTTGAAAGGGCCCTAAGCAAGATTTGATTTGGGGCCCCCTTATTACCACTTCATTGTCCCATGAACTTAACTGTTATTAATGCTGGAGGGTTAAAGTTGATTATTAATTTTTTTAGGATGATTACTGTTTCAGCCTTTTCAATTCAATTTTATTTATACAGCACCAACTCACAACAAACAGGCGCCTCAAGGCACTTTATACTGTAGGGTAAAGACCCCACAATAATTACAGAGAAAACCCAACAGTCAAAATGACCCCCTATGAGCAGCACTTGGTGACAGTGGAAAGGAAAAACTCCCTTTTAACAGGAAGAAACCTCCAGCAGAACCAGGCTCAGGGAGGGGCAGTCATCTGCTGTGCGGGGCTGAGGGGAGAGAAAAGACATGCTGTGGAAGAGAGCCAGAGATTAATAACAATTAATGATTAAATGCAGAGTGGAGTATAAACAGAGTAAAAAGAGGTGAAGAAGAAACATTCAGTGCATCATAGGAACCCCCCAGCAGACTAGGCCTATAGCAGCATAACTAAGGGATGGTTCAGGGTCACCTGATCCAGCCCTAACTATAAGCTTGATCATAAAGGAAAGTTTTAAGCCTAATCTTAAAAATAGAGAGGGTGTCTGTCTCCTGAATCCAAGCTGGAAGCTGGTTCCACAGAAGAGGGGCCTGAAAGCTGAAGGCTCTGCCTCCCATTCTACTCTTAAGTATCCTAGGAACCACAAGTAAGCCAGCAGTCTGAGAGCAAAGTGCTCTATTGGGGTGATATGGGACTATGAGCCAATGAAGAGAAGCCAATATGGGAGAAATCTGCTCTCTCTTTCTAGTCCCTGTCAGTACTCTAGCTGCAGCATTTTGGATCAGCTGAAGGCTTTTCAGGGAGCTTTTAGGACAGCCTGATAATAATGAATTACAATAGTCCACCCTAGAAGTAATAAATGCATGAATTAGCTTTTCAGCATCAGTCTGAGACAGAAATATTAGAGTGTAGCCTACTCATTAAATTAGTGTTGTTACAAGTGTACAAATCTGGACAGTGAAGGAATTTAAATAATAAGAGTGTGTGTTTCTGCTTAAGCCTTTAGGTTTCTGCATGTTTGTTTTATCGAGCAGGAATGACACCAAACAACAGAATAAGGAGTCCAATTATTAAATTTAATAAAGCCATTTCAAACAGTTTACAGATTAATCTGGTTCAGAATTGTCGGAGCTGCCTGATGCAGTCAGTGCAGCTTCACACAAGTCTGACACCGCTCTCTGTCTTAGTTCAACTTTTATACAGACTTAGACACAGTTACACAGTTATTGAAATATGCAAGCATGTAGCAGCTGATCAGCTCCTTCTTCTGTGCCCTTCACTGTCGCCTGTTAACGGCCTCATCTGGGTCCTGTAGACACAAAACATCAGACAAAAACACACATTCTTTTCCAGTAAATCATCAGCATGTGATTCTGTTGTTTCTCTGCTATGCAGTCTGATTTCTGTCTACTGTTCACTGTTATTTCAACACTTTCACCTTGTTGTGAAGATTAATTCTGCGATTGCTACTTGATGCTATATTTCTATTTAAATTATATTTATGGTATGTCTAGTGTGCAGCATATTTACATTTCTCCCTTCAATCCCCGTTTTGACCTCAGACCTTTCTGAGGTCAACTTCACCAGCCTGACCTCGGGGGGTCAGCCAGGACTGCACTGATGTTAAGAGCCAGAAGAGGATTCTTGTGAAAACTAATCTTATACTATTGTGACTGTGAATTTAGCAAAAAATTAGAC
>CM024212.1:7765746-7820727 GCA_013435755.1 Amphilophus citrinellus | reverse complement strand
TCATCAGGGTCAGGGTCCAAAAAAACCACCTTAGCAAAGCATATTTGCACATTTAAAGCCAGGACAGCAATATGGTGGGGAAGGAGGGGGGGCAGGAGGGGATGCAGACGGAGACGAGAGGGTCAGGGCATTGTGGAGCCAGATGCCAGTTCCTAACCAAAACAGTTCGCTGATAGTGATGGAAGTTCATCAGCGGTCGTGGTACACCAGATCCAGCTTCACAAATCACAGAGGGGGGCTGAGAGGAAGAGCGACCGTCACACATTGTCCTGGAGAGATATGATTACCAGCCCAAGACCCGGCTAGGGAGCTGAATTCCTGATAATGTAGATGTTGTTTTGGAACAGGCTGCTTGTTTTTTTCCAACAGCCTTCAGTCTCACTGGGGAACCCATTCAGTAATCCAATATTCCAAATTCATTAGTTACTGTCCTCACCATGCAGAACCGAACCTTATCTCCGGATCGAACCCCTCTCGCCTGCGAGCACGTTCTCAGCTGGACATACCCGTCCACTTACGGCTCAGGTCCAACAGGCTTTGGAGTCTGAGTTTGTATGGCTTTGCACAGCCGAATCCACCTGGGTCGGCAGCCTCTGCAGATGTTGAACTGCTGCCCAGATTTTCTTAATTTCCCGGTAAATCAGGTATCCTCCAAGCCCAAACAGAAGAGATACTGCTACCACATAGCCGAATATGTAGATGTCTTCCACGTCCTCTACCTCCAGGGCTGAGAAGCACACAGGTCTCCACGAGCTCAAAGAATCGATGACGTATCCGACCGGGTCTGTTCACTCGGACACGCAGGCTCCCCTTTCCCCGATCTCATAGTGGAGAAAAATTTGATCAATGGTGTTTAGAGCCCAGCTGCCAGATCCATGTTGCAATCTTATTCTTAGTCGGACAGTGTGTGAGAGACGCTCTCACAGCAAGCAGCAAGAAGGAGAGATAGGGGAGGGCAGGGGGAGGACGAGGGAAGAATTGCAACGTCTCCGACAGAGCAGAAGGAAAAACACCTATCTGAATTCGTTTTTGGTTTTAGTCTAGTTTTAGTCAACAAATTATCGTAAGAATATAGCGTCGACTTAAATCTACAGTCGATTTAGTTGACTAAAATATAAAGGGTTAAAATGTAAATGCTTTTTCTTCAGTTCCCTTGAATTAGTCATTATACACACTTCACAAAATTAAACATTTATTAAAAGTTATGGAATATTATTAATAATATTAACATTAGTGTTTCACCTGCTTCCCCAACACCTGATCATTACAACCACTTACTGAGATATTACGAGCCGTTTTTACAGCAGGACGCTCTGAAAGGTACAGGGCAGTGTTCAGGACTAAGAGTATAAAGGCTAATCCACCGCGGGTGGAGATTTTCTCTAAACACAAACACTAAACTGGGAAAAACACTTTACCCTGCATGACATTAAAATGCTCACCTTTGCATGGAGATCTGGGTGACTGGTTTGCATATGTTGTTTAAGATTTGTCATGTTTTTACCCGAGATAGTCGCCCCACATGGTTTACACATCGTTTTGTTTGTCACTATCAAAGGACAAAATGTGTCCATACATCGGCTCTTCTCTTTCTCCCTGCTGACATTGTTTTATATAACTTAGTTCTATCGGAAGTAAAGACAAATCACAGGGCTAGTTTGTCCTTCCCGGGTTTAGAGCAAATTTGTGAACTGTGCGTTTGATTGGATGTTTTCCTAACTTGTCCCGCCCGGTCACAAAATGAAATCAGTTCTGAGTGGATGTGGTCCCACCAAGCATTTTTTGTCTCGTTTTCATTCGTTGATGAAAGTATCATTTAATTTCAATCATAGTTTTTATCCTTTAGGTAGGTTTTTATTTAGGTATTGTCTCGTTTTCATCATGAAAAAAGGGTCATTGATGAAAACTACGAAGTAGATAGTTTGTCAACAATCAACAGTTTTGTTGGTCCTAATGGCAGTCGTACTCTGACTTTTATTTATAATAAGGGAAAAAAATTATAGGCAATGTGACAATTGTGTAGAACATGAAACCATTGAACAAGTTTTATAACACTGTCAGAAATATGAGTCTAAGACAAGGTGACTGCAAAATAACTGAAGAAGTGAAATTTATCAGGTCATATTACATTTTGTGAGACTGATTTTTAATTTAATAGTTTAGCGGTTTACACATTTGCCTAACAAGTGAAAAGATTCCTGATTTATGGATTTTGTCAGGAAGGACAGAAGTAAAAATCAGTAAGACTGAACACACCCACTTCATGTAGGCATTACTATGGATTTGCTGCAGGCTTACAATGGGCTGCACTGTGAGCCACTCTCTGCTTAGCATGACCACAGAACACAGTAACCCACACTATGGTTTGCCCAATTGGGGCACATGTAGGGGCATTGTGGTCCTCAAGGGGGCGTATTTGCTAAGTAATTTCAAGTTGCAGCATAACAAATTTTCTGCTATAAGGACAGTCCATCCAAGTCATAAATCCAATTTAGATAATATGAGATCTGGAAGTACATATTTGGATTTCAAACTTGAATAAAATTGTAATGAATGCAAAATGTATTTTATTGGTTTTAGGAGAATTTTGGTTTTAAAACAGACCTTGAAGCATATCATGGAAACTAGAACGAACCAACAACTAAACATCATTTTTAATCTCAGTGGCCTAAAATGAGTGAAGTTTGACTGCATTTATTTTAGAAACACCTTTGCTGTAGACCAGTAGATTCTCATTGTGATCTGATGTTTGGCTCTATGATTCAGTCTGATTGGGTCGTTCATATAGTATTCTGTTCCAGCTGCTGGAGGACAACATCATCACGTTTGTGAAGAATGAACTGAAGAAGATGCAGAAGGTTCTGAGTCCAGATTACCCAGAATGCTTAGAGAGTCATGGGGAGGGTGACACGGCCTTGGAGGGTGAGGATGAAGAGCAGAAGAGAAGCAGAGAGGCTTTTGTGAAGATCACACTGCACTTCCTGAGGAGAATGAAGCAGGAGGAGCTGGCTGACCGTCTGCAGAGCAGTAAGAGGATTTCTCTGAAGATTTAAGCTGCTGCAAAAATAAAATATGTACTAAAGTCTCAAGAGATGGACCAACATGTTGGTCTACTTAATATATAATAATTCATTTTAATAGCTTATCGTTGCATTTTCAGAATACATTGCTCCAGTCTGTCAACAAGAACTTAAATCCACCCTGAAGAAGAAGTTCCAGTGTGTGTTTGAGGGGATCGCTAAAGCAGGAAACCCAACCCTTCTGAATCAGATCTACACAGAGCTCTACATCACAGAGGGAGGGACTGCAGAGGTCAATGATGAACATGAGGTCAGACAGATTGAAACAGCATCCAGGAAACCAGACAGACCAGAAACAGCAATCAGACAAGAAGACATCTTTAAAGGCTCACCTGGAAGAGATGAACCAATCAGAACAGTGCTGACAAAGGGAGTGGCTGGCATTGGGAAAACAGTCTTAACACAGAAGTTCACTCTGGACTGGGCTGAAGACAAAGCCAACCAGGACATCCAGTTCATGTTTCCATTGACTTTCAGAGAGCTGAATGTGCTGAAAGAGAAAAAGTTCAGCTTGGTGGAACTTGTTCATCACTTCTTTACTGAAACCAAAGAAGCAGGAATCTGCAGCTTTGAAGACTTCCAGGTTGTGTTCATCTTTGATGGTCTGGATGAGTGTCGACTTCCTCTGGACTTCCACAACACTGAGATCCTGACTGATGTTACAGAGTCCACCTCAGTGGATGTGCTTCTGACAAACCTCATCAGGGGGAACCTGCTTCCCTCTGCTCACCTCTGGATAACCACACGACCTGCAGCAGCCAGTCAGATCCCTGCTGAGTGTGTTGGCATGGTGACAGAGGTCAGAGGGTTCACTGACCCACAGAAGGAGGAGTACTTCAGGAAGAGATTCAGAGATAAGAAGCAGGCCAGCAGGATCATCTCCCACATCAAGACATCACAAAGCTGCCACATCATGTGCCACATCCCAGTCTTCTGCTGGATCACTGCTACAGTTCTGGAGGATGTGCTGAAAACCAGAGAGGGAGGAGAGCTGCCCAAGACCCTGACTGAGATGTACATCCACTTCCTGGTGGTTCAGACCAAAGTGAAGAAGGTCAAGTATGATGGAGGAGCTGAGACAGATCCACACTGGAGTCCAGAGAGCAGGAAGATGATTGAGTCTCTGGGAAAACTGGCTTTTGGTCAGCTGCAGAAAGGAAACCTGATCTTCTATGAATCAGACCTGACAGAGTGTGGCATCGATATCAGAGCAGCCTCAGTGTACTCAGGAGTGTTCACACAGATCTTTATAGAGGAGAGAGGGCTGTACCAGGACAAGGTGTTCTGCTTCATCCATCTGAGTGTTCAGGAGTTTCTGGCTGCTCTTCATGTCCATCTGACCTTCATCAACTCTGGAGTCAATCTGCTGGAAGAACAACAAACAACCTCCCAGACAGAGCAACACCTCTACCAGAGTGCTGTGAACAAGGCCTTACAGAGTCCAAATGGACACCTGGACTTGTTCCTCCGCTTCCTCCTGGGTCTTTCACTGCAGACCAATCAGACTCTCCTACAAGGTCTTCTGACACAGACAGGAAGTAGCTCACAGACCAATAAGGAAACAGTCCAGTACATCAAGAAGAAGCTCAATGAGAATCTGTCTGCAGAGAAAAGCATCAACCTGTTCCACTGTCTGAATGAACTGAATGATCGTTCTCTAGTGGAGGAGATCCAACAGTCCCTGAGATCAGGAAGTCTCTCCACAGATAAACTGTCTCCTGCTCAGTGGTCAGCTCTGGTCTTCATCTTACTGTCATCAGAAGAAGATCTGGATGTGTTTGACCTGAAGAAATACTCTGCTTCAGGGGAGGCTCTGCTGAGGCTGCTGCCAGTGGTCAAAGCCTCCAACAAAGCTCTGTGAGTTATCCGAAAGCTTTCATGACTTAAATACACTTAAATTATTTTCTTCTTATGATCCATACGTTAGTGTGAAAACTTACTGATTTCTTAGTTTGTTGCATAATTTTCCCCGTTCCATATTTTCAGATTAGCAAACAAATTTTAATACTATAACTGGTGTTATTAGACAACATGTACTTTAAATGATAATTGAGTTCATTCATTATTGTCCCTCAACTGATTAAATCTTCATTTAGTAATTGTATTTTATATTACTCAGGTTTTCTTTTTATGTGTATATGTGTGTGCATGTGTGTATATATATATATATATATATATATATATATATATATATATATATATATATATATATATATATATATATATATATATATATATATATATATATATATATATATATATATATATATATAATATGTAATATAGTATATTATTTAATAATTTGTTTTTAATGATGATCGTCATCATCATGCAAGTGCGACAATTGTGTAACAAACTAATAAACTGGTAAGGAGGCAAATACTTTTTCACAGCACTGTGAATCTGATAATTGCTTCATAGTCCAATTGTTGAATTGCTCCCCTGTGGCATCACAGCCCTGCAGCAGGAACCTGCCACTGTGGTGCTGCTATCCACCCTCCTCAACATCTAAAAAAAAAAAAAGTGAAACACAAACAGGTACACCATAAGTTTGTTTCTCAATTCCAGCATGAACAAGCATTTAGACATTGACAATCACCACTTTCTGATTCAACCTCTTAATTACTGAACATACGTTGACTGGATATCAACTGAACAGTGATAATGTTATTAAGTCATGACATCTACCAGCTTTTCAGCTCAGACAGACAGTTCTGCTATATTGTCAGGGTTTTTTTTTTTTGTTCTGTGTGAAATATCTCTCCTGTCTCTCTGCCCTCGTCACCATCCCCTCCCCAACACAACAGAGTTTTTCATTGAGAGAAATGCCTAGTCGAGGATGTAAGTTAAGGAGATGAGATAAAGCAGTGATCCTCACATCCAGGCCTCAAGGGCCGGTGTCCTGCAGGTTTTCGATGTGTCCCTGATCCAAGACAGCTGAATCAAATGGCTGAATTACTGAATTAATGACTTCTACATTTGATTCAGGTGTGTTGGATCAGGGACACATCTAAAACCTGCAGGACACCCGCCCTCAAGGCCTGGATGTGAGGATCCCTGAGAAAGAGGAACATTTCTGTGAATGCAGAGTTACTTCAAAGGGCACATATCATGCTCTTAAATCCTTCCTTTTCATATGTAAATCATTCACTTGTGGTCTTTATAAATTAGAATGGCAATGCTTTGGTCTGAATTCCTCATTATTGTGGCTCCACAGGCCATTCATTTACCCCTGCTGAGGTGCATCTTAGTGTTTTGGTGCGGTCTCTTTCAGGTGCCGTTTACACGAAGCCGTTTTCACTGGAAACGGTGTCGTTTTGATGCGTTTCAGCCTTTCGTTTACACGATGGCGTTTCAGAAACGATCCGCGTTTACACGAGGACATGTGAAACACTGGAAACGATGAAAACGATGTCGTTCCCATGCCAGGCCACAAGTTGGCGTTGGTTTTCTCTTTGCAAAGTTTGTTTATGCAAGACGCGCATGCGTGGAGTGACACACTAGGTAGTGCGGCAAATTGTTCATTACTTACAAAACGGCCAATGTGAGAGGTTTTGTGTGGACTGACGATGAGGTTGGATCGCTGTGCACACAACGCTGAATTACAAAACGGTAAAAACACAAGAAAAGCACAAGAAGCACTCGTGAATCCACGAGTACTGTTTATCAATTTGCGCGTGCGCGAAAAACTGTGGCCGTCGCAACCATAGTGTGCATGTGCGAGTCGAGCGTTTTCAAATCACCCCGGTTTCAAGTGTTTACACGAGAACGCAAGCCGGTGCATTTCCGAAACACATCGTTTTCACTCTGTTGTCGTGTAAACAGAAGGGCGAAACGCATCAAAATGACACCGTTTCAAAATGAAAACGGTCTCGTGTAAACGGCACCTCAATGTGAATTAGACATTTCACGCCCCGCCCCCCTCCAGGTCACAGAGCGTTCCACTCCACCCCGTTCAGCCATTTTTGTAGTTTGATAGCAGCGATCCGATTATCTACTGGGAGAGAAACAGGCACTTCGAAGAGGCTCTGATGCCCAACAACTGAACATTTTGTCTTGTCTACTAGCAACTTTGGCATAACTGAACTTGCACTACAAAACTGCTTCGAGGAAAAAAATGGTGGATTCAAGAAATTGGTTAGCTGGAAGTCCATGACGGTGATGTAATAAACAAGAAAACGTAACAGGAAATAGAGAAAACTGAACAGACTGAAACATATGACCCAAAAAGAATATAAAGATATCTATGGAGCACCGGGAGAGAATAAATAAAAATTTTCTGCACTCCTAGTATAGAATAGGATAGAATAGGATAGAATAGAATAGCCTTTGATTGTCATTGTACATGGTACAAAATTGTGCATCCTCCACTCCAAAGTCTGGCTCGCTGCAATAAAAATAGGAAATTTTAAATAAATAATGTGGAAAATATTAACTGTACAAATAAAAAAACCACTGTACATTATTTCACATAAATACACATTCTTTTTAAAGAGAAATATGGTATATTGTGTGTGTGTGTGTGTGTGTGTGTGTGTGTGTGCGCGTGTGTAATTGTTTATTTACAGTCTGTATGGCCCAGGGAAAGAAGCTGTTGGTGAGTCTGGTGCTGTGTGATTTGACTGACCTGAAATGCTGTCTGGAGGGTAACAGGTCAAACTTTTGAGTGTCTAGACACTCAAAGTACACAAAAAAATGTATTTAGGGCTTAAAAATGTGGATTTTGCATGATATGTCCCCTCTGTCAAACAGTCAGAAATATCCTCCTCCTATTTTCTCTCATTTGATACTTGTGATGGATCAGTGTCACTCCTTTGTTGCCCATCACTTTGACCATTGTTGACACCATTGTCCATCAACACAACCCTGCACTATATCTCTTCAGGCTGAGCAGCTGTAACCTGTCAGACAGAAGCTGGGAAGCTCTGACCTCCTCTCTTCAACTAGAAGACTGTGAGCTGACAGAGCTAGACCTGAGTAACAACAACCTGCAGGACTCAGGATTGAAGCTGCTGCTTGCTGGATTGGAGAGTCCCCGCTGTAAACTGGAGACACTCAGGTCAGATCATGTGGTTTGTGATTTGATGTGAGATCTGTTTACCAAATATTGTTACCTTTAATCTATACCATGGCATGTCCTTACTTGTATATAAAGTTGTTTTTTTTTAGTTTCATTGCATCCGAAACCAGATTTTTAGTTCTTTGAACAAGTGCAAAGTAGTTAACAGTTGCTTATAAGCAATGAAGTGTTGTGGCAGCAATAAACACATAACATTTCTGTACTTTTTCTAGGCTTCATATTCATGTGGCTTGTTTTAATGTTACTGCCCTCTTATGGGTCAAACTGTAATAATATGAATTATTATTCAGGAAAAACAAACATTTGAGATGAACCTGTGTATTCAGACTCAGAGCTTTAGCTGTGAAGCAGATCTCTAATGTGCTCCTCCTCATCAAACATCATCATCATCATCATCAGTCTGTCACTCATCTGCATCATCATCCACTCTGCTTCACTCCCAGCAGCTGAAAACAGTCAGACAGCTGCAGCACAAGGTTCAGTTAGCTTTGCTCAACAATAGAAAGAAATGTGCTCCAAAGAGATACTTTTACTTTCTTACTCTGAGTACATTTCACAGCCTGTACTTTTACTTGAGTAGAAGTGGATAAAGTACACACTACTCTGGTAGAGGTACTTCAATCTTTTCCAGAGTATTTTTTCTTAATACAATTTCTCCTTAAGTAACAAATGTCTATAGTTCTCTCACCTCTGCATGTGTGTTATTATCCATACAAACCTGGACTTGCAGCTTAAAACTTGAGGCAGTATGACCACAAACATAAGACTGGTAGTTTTGTGGTGTATTACATTAATATTATTATTACTAGTAGTATTTTCTGCACAAGTAATCCTTAATACAGTTTTATAGCAGCTCATTTTCTCTCAGTAGTTTATGAAATATAAAGTGACTTTAAGCTGCTCTCTTGTCACAAGGGTTCACCACAGCAGCAGCTCCATGTTTGATTTGGCAGTTTTCCCCCAGATGTTCATGATGTTTGTATCGAACCACTGCCAGGCGAATATGTAAATCACTACACTGTGGAGGAGAGTAGTGGTTCTTAAAGAACAAAACATTGTTGCTGTGTCTTTGATGGGTGTGTTCTTGAAGAAAAAATCCTTGCTGACAAAGTCTTAATGCATATACAGAGTTTATTGCAAAAAACAGACAGTGTCAAAACAGACGCTTCTTCTTTAGCTGTCTGGGAGAGGGATTTCCAATCGCCCTAACTCGTGAGACAAAGGGAATGGCAAGAGTTATATAGCCAGCACCCACATTCTTAACCTTTGACATTGTACCACATATAGTATTTTATGGAGAACCAGGTATAGCTTGTTTCCTGCATGTATGTAAGGTCATTCCCTTTTTGGAGAGAGAGCAACAAGGGGTTACACTCTCTCATACCATTTACTGATGGAAACTATATCTCATTCTGAGCAATCCTTTTTTGGACAAGGTCAAAGCAGGCCTGAACTCGAGGCCTTCATCCTAAAGTAGAAACCCATACATAGATGCAGTTTAACACAGCAGTTTAAGTCACAGTAGATCAGACACCACATTGTAATTATAGAAAAATATAAAGAAAATAAAAATACCCCACAACATAAATAACAAAAATGTAATATTTGTTGCAGCCAGTCAGTCACGCTGTTTGCTATTCAGTTTGCTATAATGTGACTCTTTGTTGAATGTAGTGACAGAGCTCCTCCCAGCTGTTAACACTATTTTAACTAGCATTGCCCAGCATGCATCTCAGCTGTACTGAAATAGTTAATATTCACAAACTATTGCTTGCATTGAATTTTGCTGTATTGAAGAGAGTTGTGAGTTGTGGAGTATTAATTGTTGTCTTATGTTAATATATATGAAACATATGACTGAAATTGGGAATTTCAGTATGAAAATTTAATACAGCCTGAGTCTCCATAAACTTTTAAAGCTACTTATGTCCAATAATATATTGCACTTAAGCCCCTTAGAAAGCTACTGTTGATCTGTGATATTGGAAAATTTGGTATTGAACTGATACCAAGTAAACACAAGTCCAGTATCACTGATGCTTTTAACTTTTAAAGGAACCATCTGTACTTATAGAGGAGATGGCCAGTCATAAGTTCATCCCCTAATGCCCTGCTTACTTGGGTCACACAACAGGACAATGATCCAAAACACCCACAAGTCCAGCTCTAAGCAGCTAACAAAAAAGTCCAACTGAGGTGTTTTGACATGAGCTTAAACAGGCTGATCAGAATCAGTTATTAGGTTAAAGGGCAGTTACTTTTTCACACAGGGCCAGGTAGGTTTTCATAGCTTTTCCCTTAATAAATGAAATCATAATTTATAAATTGCATATAGTATTTACCCAGGTTATCTTTGTCTAATAATAATATTGTTTGATGTGAAACATGTCAAATAGACAAAAAATAAATGAATCAGGAAGGAGACAAATACTTTTTCACAGCACTGTAAACAGTCTGCTGATGTATATACTGTTGTGACCAATAAAATTAACATTAACTAATGCTGAACATTGGCATCATAGTGGTGCAGTGTTTAGGACTATCACCTCACACCAAGAAGGTCCTGAATTCAAATCCATCACTCAACCATTGTGTGTGGAGTTTGCATGTTCTCCCCATGTCTCTGTAAGATCTCTCAGAGTACTCTGGTTTCCTCTTAATCCAAAGACAGGCACTTAGTAGGGTTAGGTTAATCTGTGATTCCAAATTACCCACAAGTGTGAATGGTTGTCTGTCTCTGTGTTAGCACCAGGCTAGAGACCTATCCAGGGTATCAGAATCAGAATCAGAATCAGGTTTATTTTGGCCAAGTATGTTTACACACACAAGGAATCTGGTTCCGGTTGATAGTGTCTCTCTAGTATTATACAGTGTCCTATAATTTAACTTAAATGCTATACAATATATACAATACACAATATACAATACAGGTCTGGGAAGGGAAGGTGCAGTGTAATTTAAGAATTATACAATATCCAAAATCTAACAAATAATAAAATAAAATAAAGTGTAGTGTGCGTTGTAGTGTAACAACAAAGTTTGTAACATTTAGGCAGTTGTGTAGAGATCAGTGTTACTGATCAGCTGTTAATGAGTGTGATGGCATGAGGAAAGAAACTGTTTGAGTGTCTGGTGGTTTTTGTGTACAGTGATCTGTATCTCCTGCCTGAGGGAAGGAGCTGAAATAAACTGTGTCCAGGGTGTGAGGAGTCTGAGATGATTTTCTTTGCCCGTTTCCTGGTTCTAGAAGTGAACAAGTCCTGAAGATTGGGCAGAGGAGCACCACCTCTTGCCCTATGAAAGCTGGGATAGGCTCTAGGCTCTTAGTAGCAGTAGTGCTTCAATTAATTTAAAATGTAAATCAGTTTTTTTTTCATCCTCATGGAACTTTTCTGTACTGCCTGCAAATTCCTCATTAACTTCCACAAAAAGTTCCAGTTATTCTTACTTAAGAAGACTAATTGTTTACTATTTGCTTTATTATTATTGTCTTTTCAGACTGAGTCTCTGTGACCTCTCAGAGAGAAGCTGTGAAACTCTGTCCTCAGTTCTCAGCTCCCAGTCCTCTACTCTAAGAGAGCTGGACCTGAGTAACAATGACCTGAAGGACTCAGGAGTGAAAGCTTTATCTTCTGGACTGGAGAATCCACATTGTAAACTGGAAACACTCAGGTCAGCATTCTTCAACTGTTCAACAGATGACTAAAATCTGGTTTCCATTAGTGTCTAACTGATGCAGGACTGTGTCTGCTGGGATTTGTCAAATTATCTAAACTGACAGATTTGTTTTTCTCTGTTCAAAGAATTGTTTTTTTTTTTTTTGAGTTTCTTTATTTGGCAGCACGGTGGTGCACTGGTTAGCACTGCTGCCTCACAGCAGTGATTCTTGGCCCAGGCGTCTCCCTCTCTCTGTGTGGAGTTTTCATGTTCTCCCCGTGCTTGTGTGGGTTTCCTCGGGGTACTCCCACATTCCAAAGACATGTACTTACTGGGGTTAGGTTAACTGGCTACTCTAAATTGCCCATAGGTATGAATGTGAGTGTGAAAGGTTGTTTGTCTGTCTGTGTTGGCCCTGCGACAGGGTGGCGACCTGTTCAGGGTGTACCCTGCCTCTCGCCCTATGACAGCTGGGATAGGCTCCAGCCCCCCCACGACCCTGAACAGGATAAGCGGAAGCGAATGGATGGATGGATGGAGTTTCTTTATATTAAAGGTTTCTTTAAATCTGCTCCTGAGCCTTGATTTTGGACTGAAATGCTTTCAGTGTTTTTTAAACTGGCTGACGGATCTGCAGCACAGTTCAGTGGAGGATGATGTTTAGCTGCCACTTTGGTTCTGCAAAGATTTGATGGGTTGTGATCAAATTAGTTTCAGATGTTCATGTTGTCCTCACAATGAAATATAAGAACTTAAACAATCAGCAGACTTTTAATTTAGTGCCATCATCTGCTCAGACTTCTAGTTTGACCAAAACTTTCATTCAAACCAAAAAGCAGCAAAACTAATGACACTCCCATCAGCCTCAGTCCTACTTTATGTAGATTTGATCATCATTTTGACTTCACTGATTTTATCACTTGTAGACTTTAACATTTAGACTGACTTGGTTATTTTGAACTCCTGTTTCAGTCATTTCATTTTAAAATGATTTGTTGCTGCAGTTTGTTGTCTGCATGCAGCTGCTCTGCTGTTCTCTAAGAGTATCTGTCATGTCTGCAGGCTGTCAGGCTGCCTGATCACAGAAGAAGGTTGTAAGTCTCTGGTCTCAGCTTTGAGCTCCAACCCCTCCCATCTGAGAGAGCTGGACCTGAGCTACAACCATCCAGGAGAGGCAGGAGTGAAGCTGCTGGAGCAGCTGAGACTGGAAACTCTCAGGTATGGAGAGGCCTGTTGCAGCCACAGACAGTGTCTGATAGAGGAGGAAGCTGTACTTCACTCTGGCCCTGTCTGATGACTTCATGCTGGATAAGAGTGTTATCTGAACAGTCACACATAGAGAAACTTTTTTACTTTGCTTCTATCAAGGTCAATATCAAGTTTATTTATATAGCACATTTAAAAAAACAAAGATGACCAAAGTACTGCACATTAAAAGCCCTAAGAATTACACTTAGATTCAAAAAATTAACACCTGTGGAAGGATTATTATCAAAGGTCTTTGTCTCCTGCTTTCAGTGGAGTGCAACACTAACTCTAGTTTCTCCAGAGGTGCACGAGTCCACTGGCGCCTGGTCCTCGCTCCACCCACGTCTGCACCTCAGACAGCTGCTGTGGAGGCATCCCAGCAGGGACCAGTGGCTGCCCTTGTAAGACAGACTTTGTGGTCAAAAACACTCCCTAATCACAGAAAGCAGTGTGTGCTGTGATGATGCTACATTAGCCCAAAATGTGTGGCTGCTGCACTCCATCTGTACTACATCAGTTTTTGTACCCAGTCGCAGTATTTACATGTACTACATGCACCCACTCCCTGACAGCATCACTGTTTGTCACAGCGTGTTGAACTTTGACGGCGGCACACGCAAGAGCTCAAAATGATCAAAATGATGATTTTTGCTCTAATCAAACAGCCTCACTGGAACACGACAACCACAGGACTATAGAAACATTTCCTTCAAGTGTATGAGTCCAAATGTTGGACTGTTCCTTTATCAGTGTCTAACAGTGTGTGTCAGAGCGATGTAATGTCCATGTGTGCATGCTGACAGAGACTGTGCTGCTCTGACCCCCCTCCTCCTTTCAGGGCGGAGCCTGCTGGAGTCCGATGGCTGATCCCAGGTCTGAGGAAGTGTAAGTGTGTTTTTAATGTGATTGATGAAAACAAAGCAGCACACATTCAACCATCTTCAAACTGTCACATCACTCATTCACATCTCTGATGTCAGGAGTCATCATCAAAGTGTCAATCAATGAACAGATGATGGATCAATAACTGCAGCTGGATTGTGTTTGTTCTCTCCATCAGATTCCTGTCAACTCACAATCGACACAAACACAGTGAACACAAAACTACAACTGTCTGACAACAACAGGAAGGTGACATATGTGGAGGAGGTTCAGTCATATCCTGATCATCCAGACAGATTTGATCATTGGTCTCAGCTGCTGTGTAGAGATGGTCTGACTGGTCGCTGTTACTGGGAGGTCGAGTGGAGAGGATGGGTTAAAATATCAGTGAGTTACAGAAGAATCAGCAGGAAAGGAAACAGAAATGACTGTGAGTTTGGACTGAATGATCAGTCCTGGAGTTTGAGATGCTGTCCTTATGATGGTTACTCTGTCTGGCACAACAACAAAAGAACATCCTCCTCCTCCTCTGTCTCTAACAGAGTAGCAGTGTATGTGGACTGTCCTGCTGGCACTCTGTCCTTCTACAGAGTCTCCTCTGACACTCTGATCCACCTCCACACCTTCAACACCACATTCACTGAACCTCTTTATCCTGGATTTGGAGTCAGCAGTCCAGACTTGATACCAATGTCGAAGTATTCGCTTGGTGGATTGGATAACAGATATTCTTGTGTGTATATCAGTTGATGTTTGAAACTGTTCTCAATGATTCCTTGTAAACTTCTTCCTCTTCAGTCCTTTAAAGATGGAAGCTGCCATTATTCCAGGATCCACATGTTGTTTTTCTGTCTTTTTCCACTCAAAGCTTCACAGTGAATATCAGGATGTTGTGTTTCTCTGAAGCTCAGTTCAGCTCAGATGATTCAGTTCATGTCAGCTGCAGTTTGTTTGCTGCAGATGAGACAAACTGTGATATCAGAGAGGAATCACTGAGCTGCACTGACACAAAACATCAATTTACAAACTGCTCAGAGACGTTCACACATTATTGTCCAATGAACACAAGTTTGGTGAGCAGCCAGAGTTCATCCTGACATTTATTTGACTGCTGTTAGAATGATGAAATCACAACTAGACTTTAACTTGTCTGTGGTGGCATTTGGACAATTAAATGATCCTTTAGAAACTAGATAGAAATTTCATTATTTGACAACATTGATTTTCTGTGGTTCAGACTCCAATGAAAAGACAAAAGTCTGTAAATCATTCATTTATTGATCCAAATGATTAAATATCTGCTTTGTTCTATAAAGCTGAGAGAAGAGCTTCTGTTATTTGTACCACTCAGTTGGTCATGTGATCCAGCTGTGGAGCACATCACTGACATCACTTCCTCATTTGGTGTTTTCTGCTCCTCCATCTTCACATCTCTCTCTCACATCCTTTAAGGTGACCAAGGTCACGTGTAAGGTCAGTGATGAGGCAGAGGCAAGTTATTAAACACATGAGGAAATCAGCAATAAGAGTAAAGCTGCAACAAGAGCAAAGTGAACACAGGGCAGAACAAATGGCACTGAGTGAGTTTATTAGCACAGATGTCTAAAAGCAGGTTTAGAACTACAAAGCTACAATAGTTCAAACAGCAGCACAGCCAAACTGACACATTCATACAATTAGCAGTGAGGGAGGCGTCTGCAGGGAGGAGTGCTACCAGCTGTTCACCAAGTGTGTCTCTGCAGTCCTCACTGCAAACTGTGTCCTTCAAACTCCTGCTTTGCATCAATGTGGAGAGGAGACCTCACCATAAGTGGCTAACCTCCCAACAAGAAACACTGTGTGAAACACTGTTGGTTTGTGTGTCAAAAAACAAATACATAAAAGCGTAACAGACATCCACATTTTACAAAGCAATAAAGAAACAAGTCAGAAGCAATAATAGAGTGTAGAGGTGTTATTTCTCTTTAATATCAGTATAATCTCAGTTTTAAGTAATCCTTTAATCTTTTTAAAGTTTGTTTTTGTTTGTAGTGGTAATAATATTTTAGAAAATAAATGAAGCTTTCATAGATATATTTTTTTTTAGTATGAAGTAGCCATGTTCATTACTCATTGTTCAAATAAGGTGACCATGCAGAGCTGTTCAGAAGCAGAGCAGCGATAGAAAAGGAGGAGACATGAGTGCTGCAGCACTTTGTGTGTTTTTAACCACAAACTGAACAAGAAGTCAAAAGCAGCAGAAAGAGGAAAAAAAAAAAGCTCATACTGTGCTGACACTGCTTTCTGCTTTTGTTTTTTGTTTTTTCTTTTAAATCACTGTAATCAGTATTTGATCTAAATGTAATATGAAAAAAAATTCTATTTTTTTTTTTATATACATATATCCCATATAATCTTTTTATGTATGTGTTGATGCAAAAGGAGGAGGACACCGCTCTATAAAGACAACTAATGCTGAAGATGGGGGTGGTAGTTGTGGAACATGAGTGGTGTGTGTGTGTGTGTGTGTGTGTGTGTGTGTGTGTGTGTGTGTGTGTGTGTGTAGTCAGCCAGAGAAGTGTATCAGTTAGGACAGGAGTTCCTCTGGATTTATTCTTTTTCCCTTTTGGAATAATGTACCTGTGACTGTCAGGTCTCCTTAACATTAAGTGCTTTATCATTATAATCATGTTATTTTTCTTTATTAATAAATAAAAGAGGAATTAACTCTAAATGGCTTTTTTTCCCCATGTGTTGAGTTATTCCCTCTGCTCAGTTGTTGCTCTGTGGGAGGAAGTGTCTTGAAAGTGGTGACCTTACCGAGCCTGGAAGGACAGAGGTGACCTTTCTGCTCCAGTTTGGGGACAAAGGTGATAGAGGTTCTGCCCAGAGCTTAAATATTCTATCTCAGAGAGCAGAACCACAGTTCCTGGTGAGAGGGTCATCGTACCCTGCTCACTCAGGAAGGAACATCAGGGAGATAAACAGCCTGAGAACCCGATAGGACCAGGGTCTGGATTTTTTCCTAGACTTGGTGCTCCTTGATGCTGTTTTGCTGAACCCTTACATTTAATCAGCTTCAAACTTCAGATCAAAAATGACCCTGCAGTCTACAGACACTAACCACAAACAGATTCATAACCACAGAAACCAAAAACAGGGCAGCTCAGCTAAATAGAAACACTTGTTCACATATTAAAATATGCAATCAAGCTCAAACACAATGAAACAGGCCTGAACAGCACAGCAGCAGGACAGAGATAGAAAAAGGAGAAACAGTGATTATCTGGCTCCACCCTACTATAATCCCACACTACACACTTAATGCTGTGATCCTGCTCACCATCATCAGGCACTGGGCAGCCAAACAAGCACCAAAGGAAATGAATGCGCTCCACAAACAGCAGGATCAGACTAGAAGAGAAAAGAAAGCACTAAATGTGCTCTAACAGCTCATCTAAACACACTGAATCCATTTCCCACATACCTGTGAGCATCACTGCCATCTGCAACCAAGATCAGAGCAAAAAGCCAGGAGAGCCTGAACCATGGACTCCAGGTGAGCCCTATAATCAGCTCTGATTAGAGAGCTAGAGGAGGACTCAGGGTTCATGCTGCATTCACAAGCAGCACTCAGGAGAGGAGCAGTTTCCACTAAGAATTCCCCGCTACACAACATTATAGAAATGACTGTTAGTATTAATATCCACTCGTTATGATTCACATCATTTCTTCTCTCAGTGTTTGTCTGAATGTGTCACTGAGTCAGAGCCTGTTTATCTCTGTGTCTGTGTCTCTGTTAAACATCTTTCTTCCAGCGGGAATCAAACACACACTGAGCCAAGCAGCAGTTCATCCTCCTGTGTGAGACTCTCCTCATTTAAGGCTCTTTTCACACCTGCGCTCTTTAGTCCGTTTCAGTCTGACTCTGGTTCGGTTCCCCCTTGGTGCGGTTCGCTTCTGCAGATGTGAGATTGGTTCACTTGGAGTTGGCTTGGAGTTTTTTCTGAGTGGAAAGAAACCAAAACACAGGAAAAAGCTACAAGTTTACAAACTCATCAGCTGATTCAGAGCAGAGTGAACGAACTGCAGGGGAGAAAACGCCCTAAACCACCTCATAGGTCGTTTGTACAGCACCTTCTTACCACCAACACCTACGTTTCAACATGAAGCGCCCTCTAGTGGTCGTGCAGGAAAGGTCGTGTTGGGTTTGCCTTGTTGTAAATGTGAGCATCAAGAGAGCGTAATGAGAGTGTGATGAGCTCCCAGTTTATCCAGATGTTTCTTCAACATTTAATGTAGTGAAGCTTTTGTTGTTGTGCAGAGATATACCATATGTATATCATTTCGTTCTAAAGCTCTTTCCCTCTGCATGATATATCTGTCAGAATGAAAGAATGCAGCAGTTAGTAGAGATTACAGGTAACCTCTGCACTCACAGAGAAATCAGAATCAGTTCTTCCTTAAGAAGAGTTCCAGTGATGTAGAAGAAATAAAGTTCTATATGAGGCTGATGATTCACACACTAACATGGAAGCAATGAGCTGCTGGAAGCTTCTTCCTGTCACTGGCTCAGCTGAGGAATCACCAGATCACCATCACACAGACGGATGGACGAGTGGACGACACTCAGCATCATCCCAGCACTTTTTATCTCTACATCAAACATCGGCATCTATGTTTTCCACTTCTTTCATGTCTTTAATCAGCAAATATAGATGTGCTCTTTGACCTCAATGATTCATTTGGATGCAGTGCTGCTCGCCAGCATGGTTGTTTGGCTCTCCAGGACAGCAGTTAGAAAAAGGCGTAAATGTGCCGTCACTGCAGAACTAAGAACCTTCCTGGAAACATCAGAAAATCATGATGTCACAATTTGATGAAAGAGCTTTTGAAGTAGTTGTCAGGTTCTAGCTGACATTTATAGCTCTGCTGCATCAGAGCCTCCGATCCATGTTAATGGAAACCTGTGAGTGTGACTTTTTAGGAGGGTTTGAATTTCAATGGATTCTCCCAAACTGTGTATAGATGAAGATTTACTCCCATAGAGAGACTGATGCAGAGCACACACACACACACACACACACACACACACACACACACACACACACACACACACACACACACAAACACACACACACACACACACACACACACACACACACACACACACACACACACAGCACAGAGCCTTGGAAGCATTAACAGCTGCAGTCAAACATCTGTATGACCTCAGCCTGAGTCCAAGTCAAAGCTTGTGGAGCATCAATGAAACAGCGACCTCTGACCTCTGTATGGAGCCCAGTTCCAGGGGCTCCTCCTCCCCGTCTCCTGCAGACAGCACAGATTTTAGTAGCATTTCCCTTTACACAGTACAAACCTGTGCAGTTTTCCTGCTCGCACACTTTTAGTATATGGAGGCTGATGAACTCACCCAGCTGAAAAACTTCCACTTTCCTCAGTTTATCTTTGTCATCAGAAACAGCTGAAACGTTTTACAATGCAGTTATTAATGAATAAAGTTGTTGTGACTGTTTGAAACAGAGAGATGACAAACAGACTAAAATAAGCTGTAGAAACATGAAGCCACCTCTCAGAGTAGTTTCCTCTATTCCACTTTCATTGTTGCTGTCTGAAATGTAACGATTCCCTTATTCAGAGTTCTTCTAAAACAATCGCACACATAGATATAGATGTCTAGAAGATCTATTTTCTCTCTCTGCTTCATCCTTTTGTCTGATTTAGTGAAACTCTTGTTGCAGATGTGGAGAAACAGCTGCAGGTAAAAACAGCTCTAAGAGCCGAGCTCGTGATCTGAATGTCATTCTTGGATCTGACAGACGTGAACATTTTCACAGCACAGTTGTTCAACAGTTGTTCACCTTCATCAACTCTTGTTGTTGGACACAGATAGAGATCCTTCTTCTTCTCTCCCTGTAAATAACACTCTTGTCTCTGACCGTCTGATTCCAACAAACTGCTGTTACACATCTGCACAAACATCCACTCACATCTGGATGAGGGCAAACAGCTGTTTTCATCCTTTCAGCATTCTTTGCAGCTGGAAGCACTGAAACTCTTCACAATGGACTCACTCAGCATGAGATTTGTTCTTGCTCTAAACAAAAACATTGGGCCACACTTCTTAATCTTTGAGTTCAGGTGTGAAGAAGCAATCACGTGATTTCAGGAAACGGCGCCTCGTTTGGCTTTTATCACGTGAAATTGTGAAAAAGGATTCGGACCTCCACAAAGACTTGATGTGAAAACGCCCCCTTTGCTCCACACAGACCTCGAGGCTTTAGTATCAGATGGAACATCACTAATGTTTCCCTGTTTGCAGTCTCCAAAGGACGACCGCTCACCTGCATAACTCACCTGCTGAGTCTGCTCCTCTTCATCTACACTCTCTGGTCTGCATTCAGCTTCCCTGCCTGCCTCCTGAAAATACTCCCCCCATGGACTAACTAAGCAGCGACCCCTCCCTAGGACACACTGGCTCATTTGGCCGAGTAACCGAGCACTACTCACTGCTCTGATCTTCAGACTCCTTTTCTGTGGATTTGCTTTCCTTGGAGCTTCTGGACTAACACGTCTCTCTTCTGCCACAGAGACCTCCTGCCTCGAGGCACCTGCTCCCTGTGTCAGTCTCACCTTTGACCCTCGTCTGCTGAAAATCCCTGTTGTGAAAAATACAGCCTGAAGGTGGTTCCTCTGTCTCTAATGTGTCTGCACTTGAGTCCTCCATTTGTATGGTCCTCACTGGCCTCTGACCTCTTTATTTTCTAGTGTCCTCTGCAGCCCTGCATTACTTTAACAAAGCATTGATGATGATCTGATTGTGACAGTTTTCCCCTCAATGCTGTTTTTGCTTTGTTGCCACTCTGGTTGTTCATTTGTGAGGAAGGAGAGAGGAGGTTTCTGGAGGAGCTTAGATTGAGGAAGCATAGATGTGTCCTATGTGGAAGTCTTTGATTGCTCACTTACTGCCCTCAGGTGGTCACAGAGAGGAACTGCAGGTTTAAACAGACTGCAGCGCAAACACACTGAAAAAAATGAGGAGGTTGTTTCTCAGCAACGTTAATGAAACTCTGACTGTATTCAGAAAACTCAGCACAATCAAAGACACAAAGTCACACAAACAGCATTAATATAAAGTGATGTTGGTCTCTGTAAACACACAAACACACATTTAGGCTTCAAAGCATTTCTGCTCCTAAACAGAATTCAGCTCCAAACCTCTGATGCTGAAATTGTGATTGTTGGTACAAATGTGCTGCAAAGTACTCACATCCATGTAGAGCTTTTCTAATATTAACCAGTGAAATGTTGAGAGTGTCAAACTGTACATGTCTCTGTTTTCAGTGTCCATTCTGTTCATTATCATCAAGAAAGTTTGATTGGTTCAGCCAATCACACCTTTCTAAAGTGTGATGATGTCACACGCTGCAAAAAGCTGAAGCACACCTCCTCACTGAGGTCAAACTTTCAGTTGACCTTTAGTTTTTGGCTGATTCGGAGCTCTGAGAGGATTCTCAGGATGTTTGGGAATACTGACACAGCCCTCAAAAATCCTCTCCCTCCCTCTTCCCCCGGCCTCTTCCACTCAGCTACTTGTTGTTTTTAGTGTTTAGTCCCATTCATACACTCAGACTCTGCAGACACACTCATTTGATGACACACATATATTACTGTATGGTTTATTGGCTTCATTCAGACACTGAGCATCATCTCCAAACTGTGTGCTCTCCTCCTTTGGCACAGAGTCGAGCTGTGACAGAGTTAGAAGAAGGTTTCATGGCAACTTTGACCTGGACTCAGTCTGACCAGTCAGACGGCAGCAGGACTCATGCAGAGCCACTGAGGGGGGGCTGATGATGAAGATGACAGAGGGATGTATGACAGCACTGCAGAAAGCAGCTGTGATGATGAGGATGTGTAACTGTGTGACACCAGAGGAGGAGTGGGTCTGATTCTCTAAACTTTGCCCATATTTAATGTGACAGTAACTTTGATTAGCACTTCCTGTTTGGGGCCTCGGGGATGATGCCCATCAGCATGAAGACTCTCTGCTGCCCCCCCCTCCATGGACTGTTGTGTTGAGCTTCTTTGTTAAATCACTTCAATGTCCACAAATCAAATCCAGCACACTTTCTGTCACATGTGTTGACTTGCTCCTCACAGTCCTCCAGCTCCACCTCAGGTGTGTGTGCTGTTTGGACTCAGTCCTGGAGCTGTCAGTCACTTTGACTGTGAAGGCTCAAAGATGGCTCACCTGTTGGAGGAGGGGCGGAGCTTATTCTTTAAGCCTTTACAGGGTCAGTTACTGTTGTTGGTGATTTCACACACTTTCTATGTGACGCCCATCCTGCGCCTCAGTGAGGTTAAGAAGCCTGTGGTCATGAAGAAATGTCCTAATGCTGTATAAATTTATAATGTTCTCAGATACTCGTTCCTTTCAGCATCTTTCTGTGTTTTTGTCACTTCTTGGACTTTTTGACCTCTTACAGCAAGGAACCAAATTTGGAGACTTCACTGATTTTCTCCATGAAAATGAAACATTTTGAAAAATGCGCCAAAGTGATGAAGTCTCGTTGTCCTCCAATAACACTCTGAGTGTGTCAGTGAGTGTCCTATAAAGGGTTAAAGTGACAGCATCAGCAGCAGTTTGCAGCTCTTTCACATTATTGTGGTCCTCAGAGATGAGCGTGTGTCTTCCTGCTGCCCGTCCAGGATATGTGTTATTGATCTGCTTTATATTGTGGGCCAAAAACAGGAAGAAGCAGCTGTGACAGCAGTGACGCTGCCTATGAGATCACCTACAGACACCAGTCAGCATGTTAGCACATACAAACGCACTTTGTGCTCTTTCTACACTTTGCTGTGTTTTTGGCTGTGACCTCGCTGCTCACTGTAAGTTAATATAACATCATATCCTAACATGATGGTGACTGAAATCAATGTGGAATCTGGATTTTTCCATATTGCATCTGTTTTCCGTAACGTTCCTGCAGCTGATCTAAATTCACTTTCTATCTTTAAAGCTGCAGAGATGAAACTGTGGAGGTTTTTGTCCTCAGTCACAATGCAAACGTCTTCATGTCATCGTGCGCTGACTTTGATTTCCTTTCTGCTGACACGGCCGAGTTGATCATTGAAGAAAAAGCTTTATTCAAACAGCAGTGATGGATTTCCTCAGTGAGGGAGCTGCAGCTCTGCAAACACATCAACATGTGATTCCTTTTGAAGGAAAATGCAGCCGTTCAGGAAGTGCTGGGAAAGGCGAGGCAGCATGTTTCTAGGACACAGCAATAATATGCAGTGAAACTTGAAGAGTTTTCCATGTGAGGAGTTAAAGGAAACTTTCTTTAATGTTAATGCTGTCTGCAGTTCTCCTTCTCTTTCTTGGTCTCCATAAAAACATCTATAAAGCCCACAAATCAATGAAGGGCGGAGGCCAATAATATAGTTATTATTATAATAGAGTTTAGATGTGCACAGTTTCTTCATATAATCCAAGCAGCTCCTGCTGACTGCGCACCTTTTCCCCTGTCAGCAGCTGCAGGCTGAGGGCAGCCGGACATCCATCGTTTAACTCGGTGACTGTTCGGAGCTGTTCGGAGGATTTTCGTCTTTCCTCGTTTCTGCTCGGAGCTTTTCCTTCCAACATGCTGTGCTGTTAATAAAAAGATGCTCCTAAAATAACGCGCCGTTAGATGCTGCAGGAACAGCTGAAACACACGGACATGACAGGCTCTAAAAGAGCAGTTTATACCATCCCATAATATCAGGGGGCGCTGTCTCCTCCCGGCTGTAGGGGGCGCTCAGGATTCCCGCAGACTTTTCCCTGGATGTTCCTCAAAGTTTCACTTTCCTGATCTGGTGTCGCAGTTTGTTGTCTCCGTGTGAAGCTCCGTGTGAAGGTAATGAAGCAGTCTGTGAGCTTTTCCTGACTAACATCAGCTGTGTGCAGCTTAGAAACAGCACAAATCTGCCGCTCCATAGTTCACGGTAACGGACTCACAACTGGAAGTGGGAGCAGGGACGGAGGAGGCCGATCGTTAAACGGTCCTCCGCCATTTAATGTGTGTGTGATCAGAGTCCGTGAATCAGCTCAGAGTTAGTTGATGGTCAGCAGCTGAGCTCAGAGTCGTTGTTACTGTGGATCCACTCACTGATGACTGAAGGCAGCTTTTCCTCCATCAGTGGGTGGAGGAGGCGGAGAGGAGCCGCTGCTCTGCCGCTCACTGAGACACTACTTGCGGCCTGAGCTCCGTCCAACAGCCCGCTGAAGCCTTTGAGCTCCGGAGTCTTTATATTCACACTGCGGGGCTCACAGAGACATCAGAGGGACTGTCGACAGAGGTCACGGGGTCACAGCGGACTCTGTAACTTATTATTGAATATAGATTTTTATTCAGCATGTAGACCTCTGACTAAAGTACTGCGTCTCAAACTGTTGTGTCTCCTCCAACACAGGAAGTAACTGTTCCCACCCAGACAGTCCTTTAACTCACAGACTTAACTGGATCAGACCGACCACAGGTCAGATCTTAATAGTTACATCTGTGTGTTAATGACCCAAAATATTTAAGGATGAGTACATATCAGTCAGTTTTCACTCCATCAGCTCTCTCCCTGACTGCTCCCCTCCTGCTGAGCCTCATTCATTCAGTTGATGTCAGAGCACAAAGTTTGTGTTTACAGACCCTGAAATGTCAGTTATTTCTCCTCCACTGACTGACTTTAAAGTGAGGCTGTTATCATCAGAGCTGAGACAGAGCCAGTGATCTATGGACACGGTAAATTCATTCTCAGCTCAGCGAGCTCTACATTTATAACTCTGTAACTCTGTGGATATGGAGGCAGCTTTCTCTACATTGGTGTGATAATATCTGCTTAAACTAATCTTTGTCACTTTAGACAATCACTCACCACAATGATCAAACTTTGCTGTCACAGCTGGCAGATGATGTTAGAGATGATATGAACGTTTCTCAGATTGATGATTGTGCTGCAGAAACCACTTTAAGACTCTAAAACAGCACTGAGGGGATTTTTGAACATCTGCTTCAGAGAGTCTGACTGTGTTATCATATTGAAATATTCACACACTCTGAAATAGTCATAAAATGCTGTTGAACCAGTAAATGTAAAAAAAGTCTTCTAAAAATCAGAACTACAAAGACTTTGCTCAACATAAACATGTGAAATATATCTACAGACACAGTAACAGTACAGATGATCCAAAGAGGAATGTTTGGTGATAAATTATGAATCACTTGTTGATTGGCTAGAAATGGAAATGATAAATCAGCCCTTTTCAGGGTGTTTTGTTGATCTTTCCAAGGAATGTGGAGAATCTGGGATTTTATCCTCCCACGTGAATTAAAGCAGGATCATCACACCATCCATCTGTCTGTGAGCTCCTGGCTGTGGCCCAGGAGGTAGAACAGGTCATCTACTAATCCGGAGGTTGTTGGTTTGATTCCTGGCTGCTCCAGTCTGCATGTTAAAGTATCCTTAGGCAAGATATTGAACCCTGAGTTGCTCCCAAGTGTGGGCAAAGGTGGCAAAAGTACTGACATTCTGTACTGAAGTAGAAGTATTTGTATTAAAAAATACTTTGGTAAAAGTCGAAGTACTGGTTCAACTTCTTTACTTAAGCAAAAGTAAAAAAGTACAGGCTCTGAAATGTACTCAAAGTAAGAAAGTAAAAGTAGCTCTTTGGAGGACGTTTCTACCTGCTATTTTTGTGTAAAGCTAACTGAACCTCATTATATATTATTGTAATAATATAAAATAATACATGAGAATAGAAACATTATTCCAATCTAAATTTTAATTCTAATGAGTGCACTCAGCTTGAATCTGTTATGTAGGACACAAACTGTGAAAGGGAATTTAAACACAGTTCTATTCTCTGTGTCCTCCATAGTAGAGGGTGACTGTGCCTCCACCTAAACACAAACATGAGGATACTCAGGGGTTACAGTGGGATTCAGAAGGTGGAGGAACCCTAAGATCAGCTGTAGTGGCGCTGCATGGGGAGAAGAATCACAACTTTCTATTGTGAGCTCCAGTAAATGATGTTGGTGTGCAGGCTGTGATTAGCTGACCTGCTGCTGCTGCTCTGAGGTTTACTGCTCTGTGTGGATGAACTGAACTCACAAAGATATAACCCAGTATTTCACAGCTATCTGAGCTGATCTCCATCCCCTACACTGACAGCATACAGGCTGTAGAAATGTTGGATTCAGTGAATGAATCTCAGCATCAGCAGCTTTGATTCAAACTCATCTCTGCTGCACTGATGTAACCTGTAACTCTGACCATGAACACAGCCTCTGTGCACCAACACAGAGCTTTACTGTAAATACAGTACAACAAGCTAACCTGTTTATCACACACTAAACTGCAGTATTTTCACACAATCTTTGACTTACACAAAGTCAGCATACTTCAGTTTGTTTTGCAGTTGTTTTGTTTTGTTGATCATTTATTAATATTGCATTTAAAATTACCTGCCACATGTTACTCCCTTTATTTGAGCAGATTCAAGCTAGCTAAGATGCTGGAAGTACCGCAAGCACAATTTACGGACATCGGCACTCAGTCTGGCCCACTGTAATTCCTGATTATAGCACTATAAATGATACATAAGTTAACCTCTTTAATCTCTTTGTATGCATTAAATCCCCGGTGATTGAGGATACACTAGTACAATTGTCTCTTTGTGTTATTGTTCCACTATTTAGGCCCAGATCATTTGATGTTTGATGGCGCACTGACCATAAATGAAAACTTTTCTCAAACGTGTTAAACCTAAAGTAATGAGCCTGTTTTGAAAATGTAAGAAGTAGAAAGTACAGATACTTGTGTAAAAATGTAGGGAGTAAAAGTAAAAAGTAGTCAGAAAAATAAATACTGAAATAACATAAAGATACCTGAAAAATCTAAAAAATTATCATATCTGTTCTTTACTCAACAATGCAACACAATGTTCATATTCCTGGATGTTTGGTACCCTTTGCACACTTAGACTGTATTTATCTGAAGTGGAGAGTAAACGACATGAAGGATTTCAGGCGGCTATTGTGATGGTAATATATGCTAATGATATGCAGCATCGTTTTTGCTTGATTGGCTTAGCCTAATCATGTGATAATATTGTGCTGTGTGATTGGCTATGCTTACTTGTCCATTATTGATTGAAAAGGAGAAAGGGGATTCCCCATATATCCACGGGTTTCTGTAAGAGCACACGTAGGCTGCCATGACAGACTGCTACTTCCGCTGTACGGTTTTATACTTCTGGTTACCCAAAGTTACTGCCAGAGTTAATGACAAAATTTGGTTACTTTGTGCTGTAACGGGCAGTTTTATTAGTTGGAACATGAGCTCGGGTTCAACTTGTGCTGTTGTTGGTTGTCACTACATCAGTCTGTACATTTTTTTCAAATTATTTTATTCTGTAAATTTGTTCTTTTCCCCCCAAATTATACTACCCAGTTGTACATCCTGTTACTGTATTTTTCCTTATGTTTTAAGTTTTCCTTTAATGTACAGCCTCTTATTTTTTTACGTTATTTTATTTATAGTGTGACACTACAGCATACAGCCTACACAAAGCTTAAACAATGCCTGCCTTCATGTAAACACGTAGCAGTTAGCAAGATGACAGCTGACTGTCTCCTCGATCACAGCCTTCAGCCAGTCCAGTGTTTCTGTTTCAGTGATCTGAACACTCTGATATCCAGATCAGTGATTTACCTTCCACAGAATAGCTGCAGCATCACTACATGATTTCCCTAATCAGCGATACAGGAACAGCTGACTGTCTCCATCACTCCACTTTCCCTTAGCATGACCCATGCTAAGCGCTTAGCTTGGCCGATGCGCTGGCTCGGCTCTACAGCTGCTTTAAGGAAAACAACGTTGCCTTGTTTGTTCAGCATTACTTTATTGATTTTATTGCTTTGAAGGTAATCTGGTGCTCTTATAATTACGTGATTCCTCGACATCAACACCTATGGAAAAAACAAGGTAACTGATAATGTGGATGTAGCTGACTTCAGGCCAAAATTTCATGTCATTTACACAAGTGATGGGTGAGGCACTGTTACCTCGCTGCTTTTTAAAACATCCCTGCAATGTATCCACCTCCGATGTGGCACCATTTAGGCCAGGTAAAAGAAACCCCAGTGTCCAAATGTTTAAATGAACGGCAAGTGTGTAAGCCCGCAACCGTGAACAACAGCGCAAACGGAAGTAAAATATCGGCTTCCGCTATGAATTAGGGGTAATGGGACCAAGTCAGGAATACTGTGGATTAGCTGTGTCCAATTTCAGGGGCCACGTCCTTCGAAGCCCGCATTTGTAGGCCGATTAGTTACAGCGAGGTGACGAAGGCTGTCCAAATTCGAAGGCTCCTCCAAATGCAGTCAACGAGTGTGTCCTTCTTTTCTCGAATTTGAAGGATGGGTCCAGTGTATCCTTCGTGGCCTACCATATCCCATGATTCATTGCGCATCAAAACTCAAACAAAACAATGACGGAGGAAAAAAGTTTGAAATATGACTGCTTCTCTGACACATGACAGGTAATAGGCTTTTTGTGATGGAAGACGCCTGAAACACTAATTAAAAAAGTAAGACATTTAATATATTAAAGAATCAGAAGAAGTCACAAATGCGCATGGGGACTCAGAGGAAGAGACAGGCCTGTGTGTGCACTCTGTCTCCCTGAGCCCATGTTCCTGTCCAACCATAACATTTTTATACTGCCACTGATCTAAACATAAACAAATTCTGGATGCTGTGAGTTGGCTTTGTCCTCAGTCTTGTTCAAGCTGGTTTTTCATGACCCAGATTCCTCTGATCAGCAATAGCGCCATAAAGCATATCTTCCTGATGTTTTAATTTGTCATAGAGCAATCTTTTCCAGATTAATAACAGAACATGGTGACGTTGGTGATGTTTTAATTAGGGGTGGGACTCGATTAAAAAAATTAATTGAATTAATTAGAAGCTTTGTAATTAATTAATAAAAATTAATCGCATTTTAATCACATTTCAATATTTAACATGAGAAATATTAATTTAAGTTTGGTTGATGAATGAATCAATATACATAAGGTTAAACTTCAAAATTTTGTTTATTTTCCCACCAGTCTACTACACAGTCCAACAAAGGGTGGAAGTGCTCCTGTGATAAGCAAACTCCTGAAATTAAAGTTAAGCATCATAACTGGATAGATTTATTCAACATTAATGTCTCACTTAATATAGTTGGAAATTAATCATTCGCTCAGCCGTATTCCTTGATGTTGAAATGTGTTATGCTTGTTTTAACAGCTTATTTTGAATTAAAGAATTAAAATTAAACCACAAAAAGGAGAAAAAGTTCGTTCTCCGTTTAACCAGCTGCTTTTACACAGCTGTGCTTCGCACTCACGTTGCTAGGTGACATGAGCTACGCAGAGGTGAGGGCAGGTGACGCTGATATGAAGGCTAGCTGCTCACTTCCGGCCTTTGCGGTCTTCGTGGGCTGTGAAGGACCCGGCCCCTGAATTTGGACATTGTGCATCGATATAACCTGTATGCCTGGAACTCGTGCACTGAGAACCGCTCCACGGTGCAAAGTGCGATTAAAATACGTTAAAATTTTTAATTCGTTATTTTCCCAGCAATTAATTAATCGAGATTAACACGTTAAAATGCCACCCCTAGTTTTAATTGTACGTTCTGTGGCTGAACCTTCAAGATAAGATGGACTGAGACAGCGAAGTTAGTCTGCACTATCTATCTGTTGCTTTCTGTCTAATGTGTTATTTAAGTATTTATTATTTGGTTGATCCACTGTTTATTAATTAACTTCCTGGAGTTTACCTTTAAACATTTGCCCTTTTATTCATTGAGTAAAAAATAATCCCTAACAACTCCCTCCTTTTTTCACACCGTTCAGGTGTGAAACCAATTTAATACCCCTATGGTTAATAACCTATTGATTAAAAGCTAAAAACAATAATGCCACAATTATAATATATTTTAAAGCACAATAAGTCATTACAAGGCAGAGTTGCTCTCAAATGATATTTCTGTGAGTCACTGAGTTCTGTAATCAGTGTTTATACTAAATAAGGTCACAGACACACATTTGTTTCAGCAGACACAGTTCCACCCCGCTCCAAACAATCCAAACAATGAGAAATGCCAAGCAAGTGGACTAAAGCACAAGACATAAGATGATCATTCTGCAAGCACATATTCAGAATATATCTGTTTAAACCGCATCACATAAGATGATTGTTCATTATTGCACCTTCATCAGTTGTATTTATTTGCTAAATAATTGATCCTGTCATTACAGGTTAAGACCCTTTTTTCTTTTTGTCTCTTTCTAGGAATTAGTCATCTAATAAAGAGAAAAAATTAGAATTTGTCCATCTGATTTCCCAAAACATTTTCCCATCATTAAAGATACAGGATTTATTTATTTATTTCTGAGTTCTCTACTAATTTTTGACAATGCTCTGGAGAATTGAACGGCTATGGTTAAATTTTATTTAGACTGAGTTTAACAGCACAAGTCACATCTATGTTATTCTGTTCTGCTCTTAATGATGTTCAGTTCTATCACTAAGTTTTCCAGTCAGTCTCTGTAAAGTTAATCAACATTCCTGATTTAATATTATAACTAACCCAATCTAAATTATGTTTAATTTTGGCCCGAAAGGCATGCAGTGACTCCAACTCTGCTGCTGTCTGATTTCTAACCTTAAATTTGTTAAGAACCCCACCAGGAACTCTTAAGGCATAAAGGACCCTTTTGGGTGGATTGTTTTATTGACATTACAACCTGAACTAGTGCACAGGCACCATCCCATTCCCCTGGAGAACTGAGGACACAGTCTGTGTCTCCCAAACATCAGGCCTTCAAGCCTCCTGTTTTCTTAAACCAGATTCTGTTATATCCGGCCCGTCAGACTGGCGTATTCCTACACCAATAGGGCAAGCCCTCAGACATGTTCTTCCTGGTAAAAAACACATTCTCCTTATAACGGCACACCAGGGAGCAGTTACTGGTATCCATGAAAAATTAGTCCAGTTGTTTAAAGTTCTGATTTTCCCTGCTCTCTTTAATTTGAAAAGCTGAGTCTTGAACTGCAGGCCTTTGGGGTCAATATTTAAATTTGAATAGAACCTGTGTCTGATCAGGTCTAACTATTCAACATAATTTTATTAATTTGATGTATTAATTTTACCCACTAAATATGACACCCTAACTCAAAGGCTATCAACTTAAAATCTACTCACTACAATTTTTCAAGACAGCAGATGTGTACAGTGGGTACAGAAAGTACTCAGACCCCTTTAAATTTTTCACTATTTGTTTCATTGCATCCATTTTCTAAAATCAAAAAAGTTCATTTTATTTCTCATTAATGTACAATCAGCACCACATCTTGACAGAAAAAAAGAAATGTAGAAATTTTTGCAAATGTATTAAAAAAGAAAAACTGAAATATCACATGGTCATAAGTATTCAGACCCTTTGCTCAGTATTGAGTACAAGCACCCTTTCGAGCTAGTACAGCCATGAGTCTTCTTGGGAATGATGCAACAAGTTTTTCACACCTGGATTTGGGGATCCTCTGCCATTCTTCCTTGCAGATCCTCTCCAGTTCCATTAGGTTGGATGGTGAACATTGGTGGACAGCCAGAGATGCTCAATTGGGTTTAGGTCAGGGTTCTGGCTGGGCCAGTCAGGAATGCTCACAGAGTTGTTGTGAAGCCACTCCTTTGTTATTTTATCTGTGTGCTTAGGGTCATTGTCTTGTTGGAAGGTGAACCTTCGGCCCAGTCTGAGGTCCTGAGCACTCTGGAAGAGGTTTTCTTCCAGGATCTCTCTGTACTTGGCCGCATTCATCTTTCCTTCAATTGTCGTCCTGTCCCTGCAGCTGAAAAACACCCCCATAGCATGATGCTGCCACCACCATGTTTCACTGTTGGGATTGTATTGGGCAGGTGATGAGCAGTGCCTGTTTTTCTCCACACATACTGCTTAGAATTAACACCACAAAGTTCAATCTTCATCTCATCAGACCAGAGAATCTTATTTCTCATAGTCTGGGAGTCCTTCATATGCTTTCATATGTCTGCACTGAGGAGAGGCTTCCATTGGGCCACTCTGCCATAAAGCCTCGACTGGTGGAGGGCTGCAGTGATAGTTGACTTTATGGAACTTTCTCCCATCTCCCTACTGCATCTCTGGAGCTCAGCCACAGTGATCTTTGGGTTCTTCTTTACCTCTCTCACCAAGGCTCTTCTTCCACGATTGCTCAGTTTGGCTGGACGGCCAGGTCTAGGAAGAGTTCTGGTCGTCCCACACGTCTTCCATTTAAGGATTATGGAGGCCACTGTGCTCTTAGGAACCTTGAGTGCTGCAGAAATTCTTTTGTAACCTTGGCCAGATCTGTGCCTTGCCACAATTCTGTCTCTGAGCTCCTTGGGCAGTTCCTTCAACCTCATGATTCTCATTTGCTCTGACATGCACTGTGAGCTATGAGCTCTTATATATACACAGGTGTGTGCCTTTCCTAATCAAGTCCAATCAGTTTAATTAAACACAGCTGGACTCCAATGAAGGAGTAGAAACATCTCAAGGAGGATCAGAAGAAATGGACAGCATGTGAGTTAAATATGAGCGTCACAGGAAAGGGTCTGAATGCTTATGACCATGTGAAGGTAATTTTATCTATGATTTTAGTTAGTTTTAGTTAGTTATCATTTTATCTTATCATTTATCATTTTTTCTTTTTAATTTTAGTTTTTATTTCAGTTAATGACATAATTTTTCAATTTCAGTTTTTGTTATTTCATTCGTTTTCGTTAACTATAATAACCCTGTTTATGACCATGTGATATTTAAGTTTCTTTTTTAATAAATTTGCAAAAATTTCTACATTTCTGTTTTTTTCTGTCAATATGGGGTGCTGAGTGAACATTACTGAGAAATAAAATGAACTTTTTTGATTTTAGCAAATGGCTGCAATGAAACAAAGAGTGAAAAATTTAAAGGGGTCTGAATACTTTCTGTACCCACTGTATGTTTGAAAGATCTATTATTCAGTGTCTTCATATTACGGATCTCTTGATTAGTTTAACCCAGTCTAAATTTCCTACTCTAGAATTGATTCAATCTATTCAGATAAAAAAATAAAAGTAAAAATGAATTAATGCTCTAAAATCAACATTTAACACAGATTTATGTCAGCAACCATGGAAACGAAAATATATGCTAAAGCTCACACAAGTCTATCATTAGTCATTCTAGAACCCTCCAGTTTAAAATTGCATGTGTTATATGCGTTTGTCACAGGCTGGCTCACGGCCCGTAACAAAAAATGAGGGGAGACAAAGGTATAGGCCAATAAATTAGTTTTATTGAAACTTAAGCAAAACAACAAGAAAGATAAATATGAGATGCGAGTATGTCATTATGTCCAGTGTATGCAATGTATGAGTGTGTGGACATGTATGTGGAAACCTGAATGAATACTGCAACACCACACCAAACCAAACCAGAACAAAAGACAAACCAAGATTACCTGGAGGAGCAGAGAGGGGAGAATAGTTAGTGGAGCCCTGCTTATATTAGTGAGCCCAGGTGGCTCCAATTACTCAAGGCCCATCTCTGCCTGCAGGAAGCACCGCCCCTGCAGGTCAGAGGAGGGGCCGTGACACCTCCCCCCTTAAAATGAGGGACCTACCCTCATCCCACAGCTTTGGCCAAAATAAAAAGAATTCCAAAGGCTCTCAAATTCCAAAATTGAGTCCAATCCTGGCTCCCTAAAAGTTGCCCTGCATCCTCTGGCCAGCTGTCCATCCCTCCTTTGTAACAGCCCTGGTACCTGGGGAGCAGCTCAACAGGAGAAGCAGACAGCCAGGAGAGGAGAGCAAAAGACAGATTAATTTAAAGGAGCACGGGACAAAGCATCTGCAATCACATTTTTACCACTGATGTGCCTAATATCCAGGTTAAAGGGTTGCAAGAATAGAGCCCACCGCATAAGGCGTTGGTTGGGGTTCTGCAAAGACTTCAGAAAAGTAAGCGGGTTATGGTCTGTATAGACCGTCAGAGGAGTCAAACCAGAGCCGACATAGATCTCAAAGTGCTGTAAAGCCCAAATAAGGGCTAATGCCTCTTTTTCTATAACCGAATAGTTTTGCTGATACTTATTAAATTTCCGGGAGAAGAAACTGACTGGACACTCAACTCCCTCATCGTTGTCCTGCAATAAGACAGCCCCTGCCCCTATCTGACTGGCATCTACCTGCAATTTGAAGGGTTTACCCAAACATGGTGCCTTCAACACAGGAGCTGAACACAAGAGAGCCTTGACTGCCTCAAAGGCTTCCTGACACTGAGTAGACCAGACAAACTCAGCCTGGGCTTTTAACAGGTTGGTTAATGGAGACACTACCACCGAAAAGTTTTTACAAAAAGCACGGTAATACCCTGCCATTCCCAAGAAACGCATGAGTTCCCTTTTAGTGTTTGGCTGGGGGAACTGCTTCACTGCCACCACTTTTGCTTCCACTGGCCGAACAAACCCCTGACCAACAATTTTTCCCAGGTAAGTTACAGTTGCTTTAGCAAACTCACACTTTGCCAAATTAATGGTCAACCTGGCCCCCACCAACTTTTCAAACAAAGCCTTTATTTGCTGGACATGCTCCTCCCAAGAATCTGAGTAAATGACAACATCAAGATACACAGCACACCCTTCCAGGCCTGACAACCAAATTCATCGGCCGCTGGAAAGTGGCAGGAGCATTCCTCAAGCCGAAAGGCATCACTGTATACGAGTACAAGCCAGATGGAGTTATGAAAGCAGCTATTTCACGAGCTCTTTCGGTCAGTGGCACTTGCCAATACCCCTTGAGCAGATCAAATTTGCTAACATACTGCACGGGCCCGACTTGATCAATGCAATCTTCCATCCTAGGAAGTGGGAAAAGATCTGCTTTAGTAACACTATTGACTTTCCGATAATCAGTACAAGATCTAAACGTTGAATCGGGCTTCCTAACTAGAAGACATGGCGATGCCCAGTTGGAAGAACAGGGTTCAGCTATACCATTTTCTAACATATATTTCACCTCTGTCTCCAATTGTTGTTTCTTCTTCTCAGATACTCTATAAAATCTTTGTTTAATGGGTTTAGCCTCTCCAATATCTATGTCATGCTCTATCAGATGGGTCCATGTGGGAGTGTCAGAAAATAAACCAGGATAACTTTTTATGAGTGCCACCAACTCATCATGTTTGTCACACTCCAAGTGGTCAACCAGTACATCAAGATTTTGCAAAGTCTGAGAGTTTTTCAAACGACCTCTTAAAACCTCATCTGAACCAACACTTATCTCCTCTTCTCCCCCCTCCAAAAAGTCCAGGCCACCATAGACAGGCACGGGCGATGTTGCCAACGCTGACCCCACGGGTGAAATACCCTGATCCGCACACTGGGAGTGATAGGGCTTCAACAGATTTACGTGGCACAACTTCGAAGATTTCCTATTACCTGTAGTCTCAATGAGATAGTTCAATTCCGACACTTTGCGCAACACTGTAAAAGGACCACAATACTGTGCCTGAAAAGGTGAAGTCACAAGTGGTAAAAGAGCAAGGACCCGATCACCAGGACTAAACTCACGCAGTTCAGTCTGTTCGTCATAGTTCCGCTTCATTCTCCTTTGAGACAATTCCAATTTGGCCCTAGCCAGTTCACCAGCCCTATACAACTTCAGCCGAAATCTATTCACATAGTCAAGAAGGTTTTGAGGTGATTCCTCAGACAAACAACCATCCTGCAACACCGCCAATGGCCCACGGACTTTGTGACCAAAAACCAAGTCATTTGGGCCAAAACCCGTGCTTTCCTGCACCACTTCCCGAGCAGCCAGTAACAGCCAGGGTAACCCTTCCTCCCAATCTGCAGAGAGTTCTGTGCAATATGCACGGAGGAAGGATTTCAATGTCTGATGAAAACGTTCCAAAGCTCCTTGGCTTTGGGCATGGAACGCAGTAGACACATTGTGTTTTACCCTAAGCTGTTTAAGAACCTGAGCAAACAAGTGAGAGGTAAAATTAGAACCCTGATCTGACTGAATGATCTTCGGAATACCAAACGTAGAAATGAACTGAGTCAACGCTTTAACAACTGACCTCGAAGTAATAGTGCGAAGCGGAAAAGCAGCAGGATATCTAGTCACCTGGCACATCACAGTCAACAAGTAGCTATGTCTCGCCTTGGACCGCGGTAATGGCCCAACACAATCAATAATAAGGTGTTCAAATGGCTGCCCAATAGCTGGTATCGGATATAATGGCGCCGGCCTTAACACCTGGTTCGGCTTGCTGGTAAGCTGACACGTATGACAAGACCTGATAAACTGACTCACATCTCGCTTTAAACGTGGCCAGAAAAAATATTTAAGTATGCGATCATAAGTTTTATGAACACCCATATGACCTGCCCCGTCACCATGCGCTGTCCGCAACACCTTATCTCGCCACACAGATGGCACCACAACTTGAAATACCGGATCTCCCAAACCCAGGTCATTGTGTGGAACCCATTTCCTGACTAAAACCCCATCTTTCAGAAAATAACACAAAGCACAATCTCTCACCGCCGACTCGGGCACAACCTTGGCAAAAAGATCAGACAATGTTTCATCCACCCCCTGTTCAGCTATCAATTCATCTTTAGACGTACCCAGCTGGTCCGTCTGGAGCACAACCAGCAACTCAAGATCCTTTGGCGTAACCGCACCCTCTTTAACTTGAGAAGCAGCACGGGTTACGGCACAAACTGGAAAAACATCAGGAGGCACCCCACAGCTGTTGGGAGATGGGGCTGCTGGGGACACAGAAAGCTCCCCGTTGAAAGTCCTAGGTTTTCCCCCTGCCCACACTGCACTCCCCGCCAAGTCATTTCCCAAAATCATGTGTACTCCATCCACTGGCAACCGGGACCGTACCCCTACGTCACCTTCTACAAGACCACAGATTAAATGAATCCGATGTAGAGGAGAGGAGAATGGAACCAGACCCATCCCCTGTACCAGAACACACCTACCAGTATCCAACAAATGGGAAAACGGCAACACAGACTCTAAAATAAAAGAATCTAAGGCTCCTGTATCTCTCAAAATTTTGACTGGGACTTGCTTGCCATCCCCAACCAACGACACAACACCATCTGAAATAAAAGCAGAAAAATCATTACACAGAGCCAGACCTAACCTGCGACTGAGGATCACCACCCTGAGGGTCAGAAACCGCACTGGGAGCTGCCATTACAGCAGGTTTCACTTGACCTGACCTCTTGGATCTAAGTAGGGGACACTCCCTCTTCCAGTGACCCTCTGCTAAACAATATCTACACGTATTTTGAGGCACTGGCCCTTTTGGGCCCTTATGACCAAACTTCTGCTGGAACTTATCAGGCAAGGCCCCAGACGAAGACAAATGGCCATGTTTTGAATCATTATAGAGCACATTACGTGGCTCAAAGTAACTTTTGTGGGTCAGCACATACTCATCCGCAAGAGCAGCCGCTTCAGAAGGAGATGTCACCTTACATTCATTTATGTAAGTAGCAACTGCTTCAGGTACAGAACTGTTCTAACACCACCAAGTTACAAAGGTCCTCAAAAGTAGTAGCCCCAGAAGCTGTAGACCAGCGGTTAAATGCAAGAATAAGATCACGAACAAACTCAGAATAAGTCTGTGAATCCAGCCTTTTCCTAAACCGAAACCGTTGCCGATATGCCTCCGGAACAAGCTCAAACATTTTCAGCACTGCAGATTTAACCGTGGCATAAACCCTACTGTCAGCCACACTCAAAGCTGAAAATGCCTCACGTGCTCTACCCGTCAGAACACACTGCAACAGCGAACACCTCTCCAAATCTGACCAACCCCTAGAATCTGCTATTCGTTCAAACAGTAAAATAAGTGTCCACATCCGAGTCATCAAATTTAGGCAACAGGCAGAGATTTTTTACAACATCAAACTGAACTCCAGAACCTGCAACTGGTCTATTGGAACATCTCAACCTTTCTAGCTCCCACTGTATCTGTAACAGCTCCCTCTGCTGCTCAAAAGTCAGTGCAGGTGGACCAGACTGACAACTAGCACCCTGATCACTAGCAGCCTGCCCGCAAAGAATCCCTGCCTCCAACAGACCCTGTTTTAAACAAACCTTAACCAAATCTTTCAACTTTTTATCAGCAATGTCAATTCTATAATGGTCAGCTATCTCAATCAACTGTTCCTTAGTACACAGTTCCAATGCCAATACTGAAGGAGACTGAACAAAACTTCCAACAAATTCCACAACCATTAAAGTCACAAAAGCAACCCACCTGCTGCCAGACTGGGTCTAGGATAGGAGACACCCCACTATAGCACAAAACAGCTAACTAAATACACCCTAGGCTTCGTGCAGTCACATGTGGGGGGGGGGGGGGGGGTCTTATGCACACAAACCCAATGGAACGAAAAAAGTAACCAGAATCTGGCCACCCTCCCCATCCATGGAGGTGCTCCCGAGCCGATGTCAGGGAAAAGGGAAAAGGGAAGCTCTACCCACGTTCACTGCCACCTAAAAAACAAAACACCACGAGCGTCCTAATGACACTCGCTGATTAGCCTCAAAAGGGGAGGACTCCCACCAAACACAAACCCAGTACAGGCCCAAAGTGAGTCACAAAACCAAATAGCAAATGCTAACTAAACAAAAAGAACCAATGCCCACTGCTCACTCCAATCAAAATGGCCCAACCAAAATCTCCCCCCAACAAACAGCCAGGGAAACAAATCCAAAACCCAACAAAACACCCAAACAATCAAAGTAGCCAAAAACCAACAAAAACAAACACGTAACGAGCCCCCACTTGTCACAGGCTGGCTCACGGCCCGTAACAAAAAATGAGGGGAGACAAAGGTATAGGCCAATAAATTAGTTTTATTGAAACTTAAGCAAAACAACAAGAAAGATAAATATGAGATGTGAGTATGTCATTATGTCCAGTGTATGCAATGTATGAGTGTGTGGACATGTATGTGGAAACCTGAATGAATACTGCAACACCAAACCAAACCAAACCAAACCAGAACAAAAGACAAACCAAGATTACCTGGAGGAGCAGAGAGGGGAGAATAGTTAGTGGAGCCCTGCTTATATTAGTGAGCCCAGGTGGCTCCAATTACTCAAGGCCCACCTCTGCCTGCAGGAAGCACCGCCCCTGCAGGTCAGAGGAGGGGCCGTGACAGTGTTAAGCCTATGGAATGAAATAAAAACAAAAACACTAAAGACTAAAGATAGAAACAAACATAAAGAAAAAACAAACACATAAAAATCGTGATTTCAAGATCCAACAATACATTGCCTATGGCAATTCAACAGGGAGTTTTTGGAAAGGAGCCAGATTTAGAGTAACTACCTCCTTTTGGTTTCCAGAAACAGCCAGTAAGCCAGGTTTAAGACTTTACTGGCCCCCAAACCTTATATTTGACATTTCTGAATTTAGCCATTTATTTCCTCTCTTTTTGTTAAAATTGATTAAAAAATAAAATAAAAAATACAAAAGTAAAAACAATAGGCATTGCAAATGGTATTTGTTTTCATTTTCTTGTTATTCAGTTTCCTTTCAATAACAGCATTAGTGTTTGAGTTCTCATTAAGCATGTTATTGAATGATATTAAAATGGAAAACTTGTCATTGGTGTCTTTATGAAATTCAATTCAACTGAATGATTTCTTGTTTGGTCAAGCAAATCTATCTCTCTTTGTTTCCCTCCCCAGTAATGCTGAACTGTTTTGTTCTCTTGCACCTCAATGTTTTGTCTCCACACCAGTGTTGCCAGATCTCGCAATAGAAACCAGCAACCAGCTCTATGAAAACAAGCCCAAAAGAAGCCCAACTGGCAACCCACAACATTGTGTAAAACTGAGGCCGCTTTTAAACAGTAGTTAGCTCATTTCTTTGTTTTGTCTCATTGTGTTTTGGAGCAGTGAAACCCATGTTTCTTAGCCTCATAGAAGAGAACGGTGCACAGTCGTTTTGTGTGCTTCTCTGTATCAGCATGTTGAATTAAATCAGCATGGTGAGCACATATTTCACACATGCAAAATCTGCAGAATGCCTTTGGTACGTCTATCAGGACTGCAGCTACTTTCTGAGGTGTATGAGGACACAATTTTCACACACAAACACACACACACACACTCACTGTGTTCATGCGAGCAGATCTCACTTATTCATGGACTTATAAAATACAAGACTTCTATTACAGGCTTTTATTTTCCATCAATTACAAACAAGAAAAAAAAAATGTGTGTGTGTGTATGGGGGAGCGACAGGAGGAGGGGAGGTGAAGGAGCACAGGGGTGCCTAATCAGCGCCGTGCCTCTGTTACTGATCATATCATATGCACAGCTGTTAAATACAGAAAATGCTGAATAGAGAAATAATTTTGCCGCATCTTTGGCGCCCCCCTCTTGTGAGGCGCCCCTATGCATTGCATATAGTGCATACCCACTTTTTGTGCCACTGTCTCCCATCTGAGCTCAGATTCATTCTTTAAGTGTGCTCTCTTTCTCCCACTCTTTATTATATTTTTTCTATATTTTCCCCACGTACTGGAGGTCATTCTTGCGCTGCCTCCTCACTCTGGGCTGTTATGAGTGTTTGTTTGGGTGTACGCCCGGTCAACTTGGGCAGGAGCGATACACTGGAAATGGGGGCTTGGAAGGGACAAACTACCTACCACTCATCTTTTGCTTTATTACGGGGCGCCGAGAGATAATCAACGAGTTTCACTCGGAAAGAAAGTCAAGCCCATATAAGCAACTCCACGTTCAAAAACAAGCCCAAAAAACCGCAACCCGCGACTCACGAGATTTGCAAGCGACTTTAGAACAAAACAAGCCCAAAGTCGCTTATAATAAGCGGACTTGGCAACACTGCTCCACACCTGTGTTCAAGGATCATGGGAAGAATGCGAGCATTTCACAGGCAGCTGGAGCAACTTTGGCTGTTTGGTTTGACAACAGAAATCATAGAGAGAAAATATATGGTTAGAATTACAGATTTATTGTTGTCCCAATTGTTAAAAGGAAAAAAAAATCTAATTGGACTTAATTCTGTCTTACATCAACAGTCTGCTTTTTATGTAAGAGTAACACAGTTTTAGTGTTAGTGAGAGAAACCTTGATTATTTTACTTTTATGACTAAATTTATTTATTTTGTATTTTGTGTATCTTTAATGGTCTTGTTCTGAATATAACACCATGTAGTGCTGTCAGTCAAAATCAATGTCAGGTGAGTCTGAAATGTTGTGGTAATTCTCGGGTCAGAGGTCATACTCACACTTCCCTCCTTTGTCGTCCTTTTACACAGAGCTCACAGCAAAATAGTTTTCTGTGATGATCTAACTGAAATCAGGACGTGTCCCTCCTTAGACCTCATGTCAAGAAAAACAATAATTAGTGTTACAAGAAACAAAGCAGATTATATTCCTTCCAATGGTAAATTATCAAAGCAGGTTATGAGTCAGACTACTGAGAACGTTCAGACTAGAATTGAAACATTGCAATCAGTTGTTATTTTTCATGCAGTTCCTTGACCTTTGACCACTAATGTGTTTTGGTTCTTCACTGAGACCTGTGACTGAGCGGGCTCCCCACGTTGAAGAGGTCTCCTGTTGATGACCCTCCTCCTGGGCTCAGACTTTACACAGAGGCCAGGGGTCAAGGAACTTAGTTTACCTGTTTGTCTGAAGTTAGGCCTTTTTATTGAGGTTGTGTGGAACCAGGAGCCTTTTTTTGAGTCTTAGAGCTGTCAGTATGTTCAGGAGAGCTTGGTATGATCTTGAACACCTCTAACTGCACCAGTTTCTTTATTGGTAGCTGATCAGTCCAGTCTCCTGCAGCCCCACTGATGTTGTTCAGGCTCCTGTTACAATGAAACTGAGAGAACTTTTGTTAGATAATTTTCTCCTAGTCTATATCTCTCCTTTTGAGACATAAACTTTGTTTATCTCTCAATAATTTACCTTATTTATCTAAAGGGCAAAATGATTTTTGTATTATTAGCTTTTTGGATTTTTTTCTTTAATGCTTGATCTAATATTTGTTGAGACATTCAAAATTCAAAATGATCACTGCTCTTCTCTTATAATCTTAGCTTTAAACAAATCTACCAAATAAATAAATGTAAATACATCAAAAGTGTAAATCATGTACCTTTACTTTTATGTACCTTTATACATGATTTACCTGTCATGTACCTTTCATAAACCAGTTTTTAGTTCTCTGTTTTGCTTTTTAGCAGAGCGACAGCTCAAGGTTTGGCACTTTGTTTTGTGTCTTCAATTCAGCTGTGTGTCAGAAAATATTCAAATGCACTGTTTTGTTTTGTTTTTTTTTCTAACCTTTCTTTTTAAGGTTTCACTAAAACTTAGTCTCTCACTGAAACTTTTTCTTGAAATTTAACAACAACATCTAACAATTTGCATGGAATACTTCAATTTGGGATGATCAAGGTTTGAGTCTGTTATATTGGCTTTGTTTAGGAAAATCAATTAAAAACAATCAACTCATGACTGTCCCTTTTTAAAAAAAATTTTTTATTTTTGCAGTTTTATGTCCCTCCATGGTTTGGTTTTTTTTTTATAAGCTTTTTTCTCTACTGTTTGTCTCTAATATGATAGAGCCAGGAACTCAGGGGTGTGGTCCCCTTTAAAATAAGGGGAAATAATTAAATAAATAAAACAAAACAAAAATATCTGCTTCTCAATGTTTTATAAGGGGTTGATGTCAATGCTTGTAATCAATGAAATCATTGTTCTATATATTTATGTATATATATATATACACATGCAGACATACATATGTTTATGTAGACACACACATACATTTTTTTTTTTTTCTTTTCAGTTTTTTGTATTTCAATGGTAGGCAATACTCACTTTGTATCAGGGGTAAACTTTAACCCTGAGAGCTCTTGGCCCTCACTCCCTACTCTACCATCCATACTAAGAAACAAATAAACAAACAAAGCAAAAAACAACAACTTACAGCACTCGTAACTCATTTGTCTCTCACTCAAATGGACACAAACTCTGTGTCTCTCTGACACACACACACAAACTTAGATTAAGATGCACACACACAGCAATGCTGTAAGTGAAACACACACTCCAGTTCCTAAACATTGCAACCATTTTTTCCTTTTTCTCTTTCTGTGTCTCTCTCTCTGAGCCACACACACACAAAGGGTTCTAGCCAGAAATTTTTCTCTATGTCACATGTGTCAGACTCAAGGCCCGTGGGCCACATCCGGTCCGTGATCTAATTTTATACGGCCAGCGGGATGATTTCATACAGCTATTATTAATAGCTCATGGGTAAATGGCACTCCCATTACTTATACTTCAAATCCCGCAATGCACTGCAACAGCTGTGAAGAACTGTGCGCTAACCCTTTTTCTGTGTTGCAGATTGATCAGTAATCAACAGATAAAAACACTTTTTACAGTGACATTTAAGCTGTCCGACTGCCCGTTCTTTAATACTGTGGATATTAGGAGTTATCTCTATTCAATAGGAAATTTTCCAGCCACACAAACTTCTTGGTTTTAATAAATAAATTTGATCAATAGCCTAATGCTATAGGGCAGTTTTACGTTTCCATTATCTCTCACAATCCTTTATCACTCATTTCAACTCTTATCACTTCACTTATTTTGTTTCTTTTACCCACTATATTTTTTCTTAATGTCAACCCCTTTTTGTTTTTCTGATGCTTCAATATGTGCAAACATTTAACAGATTCTCTATAAATTTGTTCTCTCGTGATCTTACCTCCTCCTCACTCACAGAAAATTTCAACATCCAATTTTGCAGAGTCCGGTAACAACAGGTTTCTGCTTACCTTTTTATGAGGCCTCCTGTGAGTGTTTTGAGGAGTTAAAGTCCCAAGGTGAGTCCTGGAGAAAATATCTCCCTTCGTCCTCTTTTGCCAATGATCCTCCTTCACAAATCACCTGTCAATACCTGTTATCAGTCCTTATCACGTCGGGGTCACCATCTGACAGGTAATAAGCTTGTTTGTGAAGGAAGACACCTGAAACACTAATTAAAAAAGTAAGACATTTAATATATTAAAGAATCAGAAGATTTCACACATGCACATGTCGGGATTTAGAGGAAGAGACAGGCCTGTGTGTGCACTCTGTCTCCCTGAGCCCATGTTCCTGTCCAACCATAACATCTTTATACTGCCACTGATCTAAACATAAACAAATTCTGGATGCTGTGAGTTGGCTTTGTCCTCAGTCTTGTTCAAGCTGGTTTTTCATGACCCAGATTCCTCTGATCAGCAATAGAGCCATAAAGCACATCTTCCTGATGTTTTAATTTGTCATACAGGGCAGATTAATAACAGTTTAATATGTCCAGATTAATAACAGAACATGGTGACGTTGGTGATGTTTTAATTGTACGTACTGTGGCTGAACCTCCAAGATACGATGAACTGAGACAGAGAAGTTAGTCTAGCACTTTCTATCTGTTGCTCTCTGTCTAATGTATTATTTAAGGATTTATTATTTAGTTGATCTACTGTTTATTAATTAACTTGCTGGAGTTTACTTTTAACCATTTGTCCTTTTATTCATTGAGTAAAAAATAATACCTAACAAACTAAACAAACTAATAAACTTTCAAGAGAATGTAAATGTGTAAACCTCAAATATCAGTTCGTTTTTATTAAGATATCACTTAACTGCAAAAAGTGCTCTGACGTTTTCAGAGTTGTCTGTTGCCGCTGGTGCTTTATGCTGGTAAAGCACCAGCGGAAACTCGCCTCACTAGCTGTCAGCTGACATCCTTTTCAAACCCCCACTGGCTTTCACTGCTGAGTGGAAGGTAAACATAGTTATAATTCATTCAGATGATCTCTAACAGCTGATGTTTGGTTTATTTCATTTGTTCCTGAGCAAATCAGTTTGGCTGAAATTAAAGTTAAGCGTCATAACAGGATATTTTAATTCAACATTAATGTCTCATTAGAGATCCGTTAATATATTTGGAAATTAATCATTTGCTCAGCTGTGTTCCTTGATGTTGTGGTGTGTTATGCATTACATGTTACTGAGTGTAACAGGATCTACTATCAGTACTTTAAGTACACGTCACAGTGTCAAAGTGAATCAGTGTGTGTGTGTGCTGGGCTGATGTGTGTTTCCTCTGCAGGTGAAGGTAGAAAGTGTGTGTGAGCTGATGTGAATTCAGCAGCATGGATCAGTGTGAGGACAGAGAGGAGGGAGTCCCTCCCTCTAAAACCACTCTGTGTGGGGAACATGAGAGCCAGACCAAAGCTCAGAGGTGAGATGACCATCTCTAACTGTCCATGACTCTTCTCCATGTCACAGCTCAGCACTCACATCACTGCTGCATCATTATTCACAGGAACCAACCTGAACCTGAACCTGAACCCAGCTGTGTGTCCTTAAAGAGCGACCGGTCAAAGGAGATCATTGTTAACTTTAAATCAGGTGTTCGTCCTCCTGCAGAGAGGTAATGTGTGTCTAAATGTTGTTCCTGACTCAGTGTTTCTGAATAAATTCTCCATCATGTTTAATGTCAGCTCAGCTCTTTTTCACACACATTTCTGTGTTCATATGTGAAGCGGTGTGTGTTGGAGTTTGTTCCACAAACACAGCAGTCAGAGTGTAAAGAATGGATGTTGTAGGAGGTGTTTGTGTAGTGAAGAGGCTGAGTGTCTGTAGGACTGCAGCTGCTCCAGCAGGGGGCTCCTTTGAGCTGTGCTTCAAACACAGGAGACACCTTTGTGAGTCTGTATTTGATGTCCTGGTGACACGTTTGTCTTCATGAAGGTTTATGGATCATTGTTCTATCCTCACATGTCTGAGGGGCTGTAATGGTTCATACGTTGCTTCCATGTGAGCATGAAGGTTTCAAACAGTAAAAACAGTGGAGTGATTTTCAAATCAGTAACTGTCAGGCAGTCAGTGTAGGGACTTCAAATAGGTGGAACCATTTCTCTCCTTCTGGTCCTCGTAAGCATTCTGGATGCAGTTCTGAATCAGTTCTAGTTTCTCTTTCTAACATTTGTAGGTAGAACAGAGAGCAGAATACTGCAGTCAGGCCTTCTAAATGTAGAAGCATGTATTAGTTCCTCTAATACGCAGAGATAGAAAAGATCACACTGATTATTTTTCAGCTAATAAACAGATTGATGGAAGGAAATGCTGAGTCTCCTAAAGACATTTCCAAAGAGTAGCAGGCATTTGTTGAAAGGAAGCAGAGCTAGAATTGATCAGTGCTACTTCCAAACCAAATCATTTCACACAGTGCATTCGATCTATAGTGTTTTAGTGACTCAGAGGAAGTTGTTGAGAACTGGGAGCTCAGCAGTGAAAGCACAGAGAGAGAGACTGTCTTACTCCAGGGCGCTTCAGCTGAAACCAAATCTTTGTGAAGGAGTTGGTGAGAGCTGTTAGGACTAAACCACAGTGAGCTGAAAGCTGTGAACAGCTGCAGACTGAGCTGTAGATTCTCAGTGGGATCACTGAGGGCTAGTAAAGCTTTGCTGCTACAGGGAGTCATCTGCTTCACTCTTCATCCAAACATCACTTCATGGACTTTGAGCTTGTGTTGGTCCCTGTGTGGATGAGAGCTAATTCTTCATGATTCCTTCACAGAGTGGATCAGGAGAGCTCAGAGGTTCCCAGTGGTCAGTCTGCCCAGCAGCATCAAACACAGCTGGACTCCATATTTATGGTTTGTACATGTACAACAACTACTGTTACATCTGTTCTTTCAGTCATCTCCATGCTGCACTTTGTACACCAGTGGATTGCACTGCTCAACATTGTTACCAAAGATGTCTGCTTCACAGAGAAAATGTAAGCTGTGACATTTAAAATATCAGACTGGTTACAGAGTCCAAGATTCATTTATTTTCTGCTTCAGCTGCTGGAGGACAACATCATCACTTTTGTGAAGAACGAGCTGAAGAAGATCCAGAAGGTTCTGAGTCCAGATTACCCAGAATGCTTAGAGAGTCATGGGGAGGGTGACACGGCCTTGGAGGGTGAGGATAAAGAGCAGAAGAGAAGCAGAGAGGCTTTTGTGAAGATCACACTGCACTTCCTGAGGAGAATGAAGCAGGAGGAGCTGGCTGACCATCTGCAGAGCAGTAAGAGGATTTCTCTGAAGATTTAAGCTTCTGCAAAAATAAAATATTTACTAATGTCTCAAGAGATGGACCAACATGTTGGCCTACTTAATATATAATAATTAATTTTAACAGCTTATTATTGCATTTTCAGAATACGTTGCTCCAGTCCGTCGACAAGAACTTAAATCTAAGCTGAAGAAGAAGTTCCAGTGTGTGTTTGAGGGGATCGCTAAAGCAGGAAACCCAACCCTTCTGAATCAGATCTACACAGAGCTCTACATCACAGAGGGAGGGGCTGCAGAGGTCAATGATGAACATGAGGTCAGACAGATTGAAACAGCATCCAGGAAACCAGACAGACCAGAAACAACAATCAGACAAGAAGACATCTTTAAAGGCTCACCTGGAAGAGATGAACCAATCAGAACAGTGCTGACAAAGGGAGTGTCTGGCATTGGGAAAACAGTCTTAGCACAGAAGTTCACTCTGGACTGGGCTGAAGACAAAGCCAACCAGGACATCCAGTTCATGTTTCCATTCACTTTCAGAGAGCTGAATGTGCTGAAAGAGAAAAAGTTCAGCTTGGTGGAACTTGTTCATCACTTCTTTACTGACACCAAAGAAGCAGGAATCTGCAGCTTTGAAGACTTCCAGGTTGTGTTCATCTTTGATGGTCTGGATGAGTGTCGACTTCCTCTGGACTTCCACAAAACTAAAATCCTGGCTGATGTTACAGAGTCCACCTCAGTGGATGTGCTGCTGACAAACCTCATCAGGGGGAACCTGCTTCCCTCTGCTCGCCTCTGGATAACAACGCGTCCTGCAGCAGCCAATCAGATCCCTCCTTGGTGCACTGACATGGTGACAGAGGTCAGGGGGTTCACTGACCCACAGAAGGAGGAGTACTTCAGGAAGAGATTCAGAGATGAGGAGCAGGCCAGCAGGATCATCTCCCACATCAAGACATCACGAAGCCTCCACATCATGTGCCACATCCCAGTCTTCTGCTGGATCACTGCTACAGTTCTGGAGGATGTGCTGAAACCCAGAGAGAGAGGAGAGCTGCCCAAGACCCTGACTGAGATGTACATCCACTTCCTGGTGGTTCAGGCCAAAGTGAAGAAGGTCAAGTATGATGGAGGAGCTGAGACAGATCCACACTGGAGTCCAGAGAGCAGGAAGATGATTGAGTCTCTGGGAAAACTGGCTTTTGATCAGCTGCAGAAAGGAAACCTGATCTTCTATGAATCAGACCTGACAGTGTGTGGCATCAATATCAGAGCAGCCTCAGTGTACTCAGGAGTGTTCACACAGATCTTTAAAGAGGAGAGAGGGCTGTACCAGGACAAGGTGTTCTGCTTCATCCATCTGACTGTTCAGGAGTTTCTGGCTGCTCTTCATGTCCATCTGACCTTCATCAACTCTGGAGTCAATCTGCTGGAAGAACAACAATCAACCTCCAAGACAGAGAAACACCTCTACCAGAGTGCTGTGAACAAGGCCTTACAGAGTCCAAATGGACACCTGGACTTGTTCCTCCGCTTCCTCCTGGGTCTTTCAGTGCAGACCAATCAGACTCTCCTACGAGGTCTTCTGACACAGACAAGAAGTAGCTCACAGACCAATCAGGAAACAGTCCAGTACATCAAGAAGAACCTCAGTGAGAATCTGTCTGCAGAGAAAAGCATCAACCTGTTCCACTGTCTGAATGAACTGAATGATCGTTCTCTAGTGGAGGAGATCCAACAGTCCCTGAGATCAGGAAGTCTCTCCACAGATAAACTGTCTCCTGCTCAGTGGTCAGCTCTGGTCTTCATCTTACTGTCATCAGAAGAAGATCTGGATGTGTTTGACCTGAAGAAATACTCTGCTTCAGAGGAGGCTCTGCTGAGGCTGCTGTCAGTGGTCAAAGCCTCCAACAAAGTTCTGTAAGTTATCATAAAAAATGTAACAACTTAAATACCTTTTAGAAACAGGAAATTACTTTCTTCATATGATCCATACAGTGGTGTGAAAACCTCCTGATTTCTTAGTTTTTGTCACGCTTCCATATTTTCAGATCAGCAAACAAATTTTAATAATATAACCATTGTTAATATTAGACAACATGTAGTTTAAATAATTGATTTAATTTATTGTTTTCACTGAATTGATTAAATCATCATTTAATAACCTGAGTAAATATAAAATACAGTTATCTTTGTCTAATATAAAAATGTCTTTGATGATATAAAACATTTGAGTGTGACAAATATGTAACAAACTAAGAAATCAGTAAGGCGGCAAATACTTTTTGACAGCACTTTATTAAGGTCTGTATTAAATTTGCTTCATTGTCAGTTGCCCAGTTGCCCTCCCCCTGTGGCATTGCAGATGACTGACAGCAGAAGAGCCTGCCATTGTGGTATTGCCATCTTTAAAACAAAACAAAACAAAATATGAGTGATTTCCAGCATGAAGAAGCATTTGCATGTTGACAATCACCACTTTCTGATTCAGCCTCTTAATTACTGAACATATGATGACTGGATATCAGCTGAACAGTGATAACAGTGGAGGAAACACTGTATCACTGAGTGAAGGAGATGAGATAAAGGAGCATCTCTGTGAATGCACAGTTACATTAAACTCTGATTTAAAAATAAAAGAATAAAAATCAGACCAGCAGTCAGAAATATCTTCCTATTTTCTCTTATTTGATTGTTATTGTGATGGATCACTGTCACTCAACACACACACACACACACACACACACACACACACACACACACACACACACACACACACACACACACACACACAAAGCATGTGTCTGATGATATTCAGACACGTCTGTGTTGCAAGTGTTGGTTGTTTGTGGAAGACTGAACATGAAACTGTAGCAAAGCAGATTTAATTGATTGTGATTCTCAGAATAATGATAATATCAATGTAATGCATTAATGGGGAAATTAGATTCAAAGATTGGTGAACTATTGCCAGTCCGTTTGGCCATCGTTGACACCATCGTCCATCAGCACAACCCTGCACTATATGTTTTATCTCTTCAGGCTGAGCAGCTGTAACCTGTCAGAGAGAAGCTGGGAAGCTCTGTCCTCCTCTCTTCAACTAGAAGACTGTGAGCTGACAGAGCTAGACCTGAGTAACAACAACCTGCAGGACTCAGGATTGAAGCTGCTGCTTGCTGGATTGGAGAGTCCCCGCTGTAACCTGGAGACACTCAGGTCAGATCATGTGGTTTGTGATTTGATGTCAGATCTGTTTACCAAATACTTTAATTTATATTCAATCTTCAATTCAGTTCAATTCAGTTTTATTTATATAGTGCCAAATCACAACAAACAGTCGCCTCAAGGCACTTTGTATTGTGGGTAAAGACCCTACAATAATACAGAGAAAACCCAACAGTCAAAACGACCCCCTATGAGCATCACTTGGTGACAGTGGAAAGGAAAAACTCCCTTTTAACAGGAAGAAACCTCCAGCAGAACCAGGCTCAGGGAGGGGCAGTCATCTGCCGCGACCGGTTTGGCTGAGGGGAGAGGAAAAAAGACATGCTGTGGAAGAGAGCCAGAGATTAATAACAATTAATGATTAAATGCAGAGTGGAGTATAAACAAAGTAAATAAGGTGAGTGAAAAGAAACTGTGCATTATGGGAATCCCCCAGCAACCTAGGCCTATAGCAGCATAACTAAGGGATGGTTCAGGGTCACCTGATCCAGCCCTAACTATAAGCTTGATCAAAAAGGAAAGTTTTAAGCCTACTCTTAAAAATAGAGAGGGTGTCTGTCTCCTAAATCCAAGCTGGGAGCTGGTTCCACAGAAGAGTGGCCTGAAAGCTGAAGGCTCTGCCTCCCATTCTACTCTTCAGTATCCTAGGAACCACAAGTAAGCCAGCAGTCTGAGAGCGAAGTGCTCTATTGGGGTGATATGGGACTATGAGGTCTTTGAGATAAGATGGGGCCTGATTATTCAAGACCTTGTAGGTGAGGAGAAGGATTTTAAATTCTATTCTAGATTTAACAGGGAGCCAATGAAGAGAAGCCAATGTGGGAGAAATCTGCTCTCTCTTTCTAGTCCCTGTCAGTACTCTAGCTGCAGCATTTTGGATCAGCTGAAGGCTTTTCAGGGAGCTTTTAGGACAGCCTGATAATAATGAATTACAATAGTCCAGCCTAGAAGTAATAAATGCATGAATTAGCTTTTCAGCATCACTCTGAGAAAGGATGTTTCTAATTTTAGAAATATTGCGCAAATGCAAAAAAGCGGTCCTACATATTTGTTTAATATGTGCATTGAAGGACAAATCCTGGTCAAAAATGACTCCAAGATTTCTCACAGTGTTACTGCAGTCATTGAGAAATACCCAGAGCTGAACAGAGAGTTACTTTCAGTGCAGCTTTCTATGTTTCACTTGAATTACTCATTTAGCAACAGTGCAGAAGCTGCAGGGATCATTGGTGGATACCTGTAGAGGTGCGTAGACTTTTTGGTCAGGTGGAAACCCTGGTCAGGTTGCTTTTGGTAGTCCCTGTTTCATCCTCTGAGGCAGAGAGAAGTTTTAGTGCGCTCCGTAGGCTCAAAACTTGGCTCCGGTCTACAAAGACTCAAAACAGACTTAACGATGTTGCTGTCTGTCATATCCATCAGGAAAAACTTGACTTACTGGACAAGAAGTCAATTTGCAAGCAATTTGTGGCTGCAAATGAGAGGCGGAGAAACCATTTTGGCTCTTTTGCCTAGGCCAATGTTCTCTAACCTTTTGTTTCCTCCGGCACCTGTTTGGCCAATTATTAAATGCAGGGCTGTAACGTGCAACAGCACACTGTGTTGTCAGTGAGGCACACAGGTTGTATATTAAATGTGAGAGGTATCACTTTTATTTATTTCTGTTGGTTATTATTATTTTTATTCATATTTATCTTTATTTATTAGATCTTGTTTTTGTTGGCCAAACAAACAGTTTCAAAGAGTTTCAAACCAAATAGACATATTTTAATAGCTGTTAATAATTTGTTCATTACATTGTTTGTGAGAGTTCTTTCATGTCAGAATGTTGTTTAATTAAAGAACCAGTTGTCAACCTACATAAGGAAACCATTTTTGAACAATATTAAATGTTTTCAACCAATAAAACATATCAAACTTTGCACTTGTGTGTGCTACTAAATTATTTTTGTGCTTCTGAAATATCTAGCTTGGTAGTATCAGTGCGGCCACCTGATAAAGTAAGCGTGCAGCCCTGTAATGACATGTTCATTGTGCTTGATAAAAGACTCAAGTCATTTTGTTTGGTGGTTTGCCCATGTCTTACAATTTTAAAACATATACTTGTGTAAATTATACATGCAATAATATAGCTGTACACAACACTATTTTTCCAAGAAATATTTGAAAAAGAAGAAAGTAAAAGATCAAATAGCATTTTTTTCATGCTTTGCTCCGAGTATTTGTGGATCTGCCAGGTTTCCGATATGTGTCCCCCCCAATATTAAACTCGTTCCTACGCCCATGGTTTGTTGCAACCTGTGATTGTTAAGTCTGAAGAAGGGCAGTTGTGCCCGAAATGTCACTTTCTCGAGGATTTGATTTTCTTCCAGGAGCTTTTCCGGTGTGTGGACTTTCTTTTTGCTCAGTTTTTGCTTTTGTTCCTGCACCCTTTTGAACTTTTTTGGATGTGTGTGTTCCTCTTCAGAAATAATGAAATTCCCGATTAAAAAAATAAAGTGAAGTTGCTATTAAATCAATAGATTCCATTTTTACTAAATAATTATTTAAACAATTAAATGGTCATAAACTGCAGCAAAAACAGTTTTTATTAAATAGAAACTGACCTGAGCAGCTCAAACTGAGTCTGAGAGTAAAGTACATTAACTAATGATGAACATGGGTATCATGGTTATAACTATTACCTCATAGTAAGAAGGTCCTGAGTTCAAATCCATGAATTTGATCTTTCTGTGTGGAGTTTGCATGTTCTCGCTGTGTCTCCATAGCTCCTCTCTGAATACTCTGGTTTCCTCTCAGTCCAAAGACATGCACTTAATGGGGTTAGGGTCATTAGTGATTCTAAATCGCCCACAGGTGTGAAGGGTTGTCTGTCTCTGTGTTAACACCAGGATGATGACCCGTCCAGGGTGTACCCCACCTTTTGCCCTATGGCAGCCGGGACAGGCTTCAGCCTTTTAGTAGCAGTAGCGCTCTAATTAAATTAATATGTAAATCAGTCAGTTTTGTTTTTGAATCTCCCTGAAACTTTTCTGTGCTGCCTGCAAATTCCTCATTAACTTCCACAAAAAGTTCCTGTTATTCCTACTTAAGAAGACTAATCCTTTACTATTTGTTTTCTTATTATTGTCTTTTCAGACTGAGTCTCTGTGACCTCTCAGAGAGAAGCTGTGAAACTCTGTCCTCAGTTCTCAGCTCCCAGTCCTCTAGTCTGAGAGAGCTGGACCTGAGTAACAATGACCTGAAGGACTCAGGAGTGAAAGCTTTATCTTCTGGACTGGAGAATCCACATTGTAAACTGGAAACACTCAGGTCAGCATTCTTCAAATGTTCAACAGATGACTAAAATCTGGTTTCCATTAGTGTCTAACTGATGCAGGACTGTGTCTGCTGTGATTTGTCAAATTATCTGCTTATCTCTTATCTCTGCTCAAAGAATTTTCTGTTTTGAGTTTCTTTGTTTAAAAGATTTCTTTAACCTGTTAACGGGCCGCTCCACAATCAACAAAAATGCCTGAAAAAGCATACCCAAATTAAATCAGCTGCGGTTCCTGAACTCTTTGCAGTACATGCAAAAGCTTGGTCTCCTTATGAGGATATCAAGCTATATTTTTCATTTTTGCAGTCAAAATGCTATTTGGAGACACCAAATAGCACATGTGAGCCAGCCTTTGATATGCAAACTTCAAATGGCTGAAACTCCTCAATACTTCAACATACAGTCATCACTGAGGGCTCTAATGAAAGATACTGCCCTGAGGAATCCTCTGCTATACACAAATTTACTGATAGTGTGAATTAAATAAAAATATAGACATATAAACACAATAAAATATGAAGTACACTATTGACGATGTGATCACGGCAAATCTCTTTAACCGTGCCCTTTCACCGGGTGATGCAGACGCAATAGAGAACCCCGCGAAACCCTCGATCGAAACTTACAATTCACCTTCCCTACCCCCAAACACCTGGACTCTTACACATTTCAATATGTAAAGCACGCCACTAGACAATACAGCGCGCACACAGACTCACAATATAAGTGGCACCACATCAGCATACAGTGATATTTTCCGGGCAATGGTGCATGTCTAACTCACCATAAAAAACATATTTACATCTAAACGACATATAATACGAGGACGAGCTGAAAATAAAAAGTCACACTTACGATGAATCGCCTTCCGACTAACAGCTGTTCATTCGTGGGATTCTGCAGCAAGTTAACCGATCGAATCAGCAACGAATCCTATAAATAATAATCCATCTAATGAGTCACTTTCACCTTTGTTGAGAAATATAGCTTGGTTTGAGATATTTTATACAATCCGTTAGTGAGAAAAAGTACTATAAACCTGTCTAAGGTCACAGTGGCGCCAGAGCTTACTTCCAGTTGGCTTTGTGCACTTCTACACACTAATACACACTCATGGTTGCAACAACTTTAGTGGAATTAATGTGAAAACACACCCCAAGATGCCATATACCCATGTATCGATGGAATTCATTGGCTTATACATCGTGGTTTTAGAT
>CM024212.1:7684597-7765735 GCA_013435755.1 Amphilophus citrinellus | reverse complement strand
GTGTGTTCCTCTTAGAAAATAATTAAAGTCCGATTAAAAAATAAATGTGAAATTTGCTTTTAAATCAATTAGCTTGCCATTTTTAACTAACATAAGTTCTTTAAACAATTAATGGTCATAACCTGCAGCAAAAACATTTTTTATTAGAATAGAAACGGGACACTGACAAGCTCAAACTGAGTCTGAGAGTAAAGTACATTAACTAATGATGAACATGGGAGCATGGTTATAACTCATTACCTACCATACCTCGTCGGACGGAGTCCTGAGTTCAATCCATGAATTTGTGATCTTTCTGTGTGGATTTTGCATTTCTCGCTGATGTCCATCGCTCCTCTTGAAATACTCGGTTTCCTCCTCGCAGTCCAAAGACATAGCACGTTAATGGGGGTAGGGTCCTTAGTGATTCTAAATCGCCCACAGGTGTGAAGGGTTGTCTGTCTCTGTGTTAACACCAGGATGAGACCCGTCCAGAGGTGTACCCCACCTTTTGCCCTATGGCAGCCGGGACAGGCTTCAGCCTTTTAGTAGCAGTAGCGCTCTAATTAAATTAATATGTAAATCAGTCAGTTTTGTTTTTGAATCTCCCTGAAACTTTTCTGTGCTGCCTGCAAATTCCTCATTAACTTCCACAAAAAGTTCCTGTTATTCCTACTTAAGAAGACTAATTATTTGCTACTTGCTTTCTTATTATTGTCTTTTCAGACTGAGTCTCTGTGACCTCTCAGAGAGAAGCTGTGAAACTCTGTCCTCAGTTCTCAGCTCCCAGTCCTCTAGTCTGAGAGAGCTGGACCTGAGTAACAATGACCTGAAGGACTCAGGAGTGAAAGCTTTATCTTCTGGACTGGAGAATCCACATTGTAAACTGGAAACACTCAGGTCAGCATTCTTCAAATGTTCAACAGATGACTAAAATCTGGTTTCCATTAGTGTCTAACTGATGCAGGACTGTGTCTGCTGTGATTTGTCAAATTATCTGCTATCTCTTATCTCTGCTCAAAGAATTTTCTGTTTTGAGTTTCTTTGTTTAAAAGATTTCTTTAACCTGTTAACGGGCGCTCCACAATCAACAAAAATGCCTGAAAAAGCATACCCAAATTAAATCAGCTGCGGTTCCTGAACTCTTTGCAGTACATGCAAAAGCTTGGTCTCCTTATGAGGATATCAAGCTATATTTTTCATTTTTGCAGTCAAAATGCTATTTGGAGACACCAAATAGCACATGTGAGCCAGCCTTTGATATGCAAACTTCAAATGGCTGAAACTCCTCAATACTTCAACATACAGTCATCACTGAGGGCTCTAATGAAAGATACTGCCCTGAGGAATCCTCTGCTATACACAAATTTACTGATAGTGTGAATTAAATAAAAATATAGACATATAAACACAATAAAATATGAAGTACACTATTGACGATGTGATCACGGCAAATCTCTTTAACCGTGCCCTTTCACCGGGTGATGCAGACGCAATAGAGAACCCCGCGAAACCCTCGATCGAAACTTACAATTCACCTTGGGATTCTGCAGCAATTAACCGATCGAATCAGCAACGAAGTCCTCTAATAAATAATAATCCACTCTCATGAGTCACTTTGTCACTTTGTTGAAGAAATATAGCTTGGTTTGAGATATTTATACAATCCGTTAGTGAGAAAAAGTACTATAAACACTGTCTAGGTCACAGTGGCGCACAGAGTCTTACTTCCAGGTCGGCTTTGTGCACATTCTACACACGTAATACACACTCATTGTGCAACAACTTTGTGGATTAATGTGAAAACACACCCCAAGATGCCATATACCCATGTATCAGGAATTTCATTGGCTATACATCTGTGGTTTTAGATTTTGGGTCAGAGTTGACCAATCAGAATGACTGGAGTGTATTTGGGGCATGTCCAGAGAAGTCACATGACTCTGTCTGGTTATTATTGGTTCTGGAAGATCCAACATGATTGGCCAAATGAGGTGTCAATCCAATTCTGAGGGTCTACTCTGTCATATAAAAGCATCGTAAGGGCAGACTGCAGCGTTACTGTGACGCTATGAGGCTTCAAATTCGAAAAGCACTCCAAACGTCCTGTGGGCGGGACACTGCCAGTTAACAGGTTAAATCAGCTCCTGAGCCTTGAATCTGGACTGAAATGATTTCTAAACTGGCTGATGGATCTGATCAAAATGCAAAAAACACAGAAAGAAGTCATTTAATTTTTAAACTGATTTGTTGAGGACGCCATCGCTGTAGCTCTCCACTCTGTGTTGAGCCACTTGGAGCAGCAGCAGAGCTACGCTCGCATGCTCTTTGTGGATTACAGCTCAGCGTTCAACACAATCATCCCGGACATTCTCACCACCAAACTGCACACCCTGGGCCTCCCCCCTCTCACATGTTCCTGGATCAAGGACTTCTTAACCAACCGGCCCCAGACTGTGAGACTTGGCTCCCATCTCTCCTCCACCCGCACACTGAGCACTGGTTCCGCACAGGGCTGTGTGCTGAGCCACCTCCTGTACTGCCTCTACACCCATGACTGCAGTCCGGCCCACAATAACAACCTCATCGTCAAATTTGCTGACGACACCACAGTGGTCGGACTCATCTCAAAGGGAGATGAGGCAGCTTACAGAGAGGAGGTCCTGAAGTTGACAGCCTGGTGTTCAGAGAACAACCTGCACTGAACACCATGAAAACCAAAGAGATCATCATCGACTTCAGGAAGCACAGGACTGACCCAGCCCCCCTCTACATCAACGGCGAGCGTGTGGAGAGGGTCCACACCTTCAGGTTTCTTGGTGTCCTCATCTCTGCTGATCTCTCTTGGTCAGATAACATCACAGCTGTTATCAAGAAGGCTCAGCAGCGACTTCACTTCCTGAGGGTCCTTAGGAAGAACAACTTGGACTCAAACCTGCTGCTGACCTTCTACCACTCATCCATTGAGAGCCTGCTGACGTACTGTATCACAGTATGGTACGGCAGATGCACTGAGGCAGACAGGGTCAGGCTTCAGAGGGTAGTCAAGACAGCACAAAGAATCGTTGGCTGCCCTCTCCCCTCCCTGATGGACATCTACACCTCCCGCTGCATCAGCAGAGCCAGAAACATCATCAAGGACAGCTCACACCCTGGCTTTGACCTGTTTGACCTGCTGCCCTCTGGCAGGCGCTACAGGTGCATCAAAGCCAGAACAAACAGACTCAAGAACAGTTTCTTCACCAGAGCAATCACCACCCTGAACTCACCCACTCACCCACTGTAACTGTGCAACACCCACATCTCTGTGCAATATTAGATAATTCATACTGAACAATATCTAGCATTCCTATATTGTGTAATATCCAGTAATCATCCACTAGTGCAATATTCATTCCCCAAGTGCAATATTCATCATCTTCATTATTATATGTACACACTTATTTACTTTTCTTACAATGTACAGATGCACCAATGTATGTATATATTTTTATACATTCTATTTTTTGTATATTTTATACATTGTTTATTTTCTGTATATTTCTTGATTATACTAGATTATAATATTATTTTTGAGTGTTTGATTTTCTGTTGCATACTGAACAGGAGTGGCCCTCCAATCTCATTGTACATCCTGTATAATGACAATAAAGGCATTCTATTCTATTCTATTCTATGTCTGCAGGCTGTCAGGCTGCCTGATCACAGAAGAAGGTTGTAAGTCTCTGGTCTCAGCTTTGAGCTCCAACCCCTCCCATCTGAGAGAGCTGGACCTGAGCTACAACTATCCAGGAGAGGCAGGAGTGAAGCTGCTGGAGCAGCTGAGACTGGAAACTCTCAGGTATGGAGAGGCCTGTTGCAGCCACAGACAGTGTCTGATAGAGGAGGAAGCTGTACTTCACTCTGGCCCTGTCTGATGACTTCATGCTGGATACGAGTGTTATCTGAACAGTCACACATAGAGGAACCTTTTTACTTTGCTTCTATCAGAAAGTCTGCTTGAACAGAAACAGTAGATATCTGTATGGGGGTCTCAAAGGAGAAAATCTCCATCAACAACAATGGAGCAACCAGTTCAAAGTGATCTCTGCAGAGGAACAGTCTCACATTTTTACCCTCTGACCATCAATGGGATTAAGTTTCATAAATCAATAAATGAGCCTTTCTATTGATTTCCAGTGGCTCATGTTCCTGTTAGGAGAATCTGAAATATTGAGCATCAAAGTCAGTGAGAAAAATCAAAGTGAAGCAGACGAGTATGAGAATCAGAGTGAGTGAAACAGAGCAGGAGAATCCAAAAACAGAAACTAATGAAAAGTGAAGTGACAGATGCTTCCTTTGTAGTTCACTGCAGCTGCCTTTGTTTGTGCACTGCAATAATGATCTGATCATTGATCCACTCTGATCATTAATATTCAGACCAAGTAGCAGCACATCAAGGACAGGAAAACAAAAAGTCAGCAGGTCCCTCTGTGATCATTTCCATGCAGAAAAATACAACAAACCTGTTGCATCTTTTTCCAGAGCTGTTAATTAACAGCTCACAGAGTCACTGATGTTCTCCATTTAGAACAAACACAAAGAGGACACAATCTGACAATCAGTGTCTAACAGTGTGTGTCTGAGAGCGATGTAATGTCCATGTGTGCATGCTGACAGAGACTGTGCTGCTCTGACCCCCCTCCTCCTTTCAGGGTGGAGCCTGCTGGAGTCCGATGGCTGATCCCAGGTCTGAGGAAGTGTAAGTGTGTTTTTAATGTGATTGATGAAAACAAAGCAGCACACATTCAACCATCTTCAAACTGTCACATCACTCATTCACATCTCTGATGTCAGGAGTCATCATCAAAGTGTCAATCAATCAACAGATGATGGATCAATAACTGCAGCTGGATTGTGTTTGTTCTCTCCATCAGATTCCTGTCAACTCACAATCGACACAAACACAGTGAACAGAGAACTACAACTGTCTGACAACAACAGGAAGGTGACACATGTGTTGGAGGTTCAGTCATATCCTGATCATCCAGACAGATTTGATCGTTGGCCTCAGCTGCTGTGTAGAGATGGTCTGACTGGTCGCTGTTACTGGGAGGTCGAGCGGAGAGGAAAGGTTCAAATATCAGTGAGTTACAGAAGAATCAGGAGGAAAGGAAACAGTATTGACCATGTGTTTGGAAGGAATGATCAGTCCTGGAGTCTGAGCTGCTCTGATGATGGTTACTCTGTCTGGCACAACAGCAGAGGAACATCCTCCTCCTCCTCCTCCTCTGTCTCTCACAGAGTAGCAGTGTATGTGGACTGTCCTGCTGGCACTCTGTCCTTCTACAGAGTCTTCTCTGACACTCTGATCCACCTCCACACCTTCAACACCACATTCACTGAACCTCTTTATCCTGGATTTACAGTCTGGTTTCCTCATTTGTTTCCTGCTTCCTCAGTGTCTCTATGCTGAGTTTAGTGTAAAGAGTGTCCTCCTGTCAGAGAAACTCTGACTGTTGAACAGATAGTTCAGTCTGTACATGTCTGTCTCTTTCACTCACAAACACGTTTTCAGATTCCTGGATTCAATCAGTTGATGTTTGAAACTGTTCTCAATGATTCCTTGTAAACTTCTTCCTCTTCAGTCCTTTAAAGATGGAAGCTGCCATTATTCCAGGATCCACATGTTGTTTTCCTGTCTTTTTCCACTCAAAGCTTCACAGTCAATATCAGGATGTTGTGTTTCTCTGAAGCTCAGTTCAGCTCAGATGATTCAGTTCATGTCAGCTGCAGTTAGTTTGCTGCAGATGAGACAAACTGTGATATCAGAGAGGAATCACTGAGCTGCACTGACCCAAAACATCAATTTACAAACTGCTCAGAGACGTTCACACATTATTGTCCAATGAACACAAGTTTGGTGAGCAGCCAGAGTTCATCCTGAGATTTATTTTACTGCTGTTAGAATGATGAAATCACAACTAGACTTTAACTTGTCTGTGGTGGCATTTGGACAATTAAATGATCCTTTAGAAACTAGATAGAAATTTCATTATTTGACAACATTGATTTTTCTGTGGTTCAGACTCCAATGAAAAGACAAAAGTCTGTAAATCATTCATTTATTGATCCAAATGATTAAATATCTGCTTTGTTCTATAAAGCCGAGAGAAGAGCTTCTGTTATTTGTCCCACTCAGTTGGTCATGTGATCCAGCTGTGCAGAATCACTGACATCACTTCCTCATTTGGTGTTTTCAGCTCCTCCATCCTCACATCTCTCTCTCACATCCTTTAAGGTGACCAAGGTCACGTGTAAGGTCAGTAATGAGGCAGAGGCAAGTTATTAAACCCACGAGGAAATCAGCAATAAGAGTAAAGCTGCAACAAGAGTAAAGTGAACACAGGGCACTGAGTTAAAGTGACTTTATTAGCACAGATTTCTAAAAAGCAGGTTTAGAACCACAAACCTACAATAGTTCAAACAGCAGCACAGCCAAACTAACACATTCATACATTTAGCAGTGAGGGAGGCCGTCTGCAGGGAGGAGTGCTACCAGCTGTTCACCAAGTGTGTCTCTGCAGTCCTCACTGCAAACTGTGTCCTTATACCTCCTGCTTTGCATCAATGTGGAGAGGAGACCTCACCAAAAGTGGCTAACCTCCCAACAAGATGGCCCTGTGTGAAACACTGTTGGTTTGTCTGTCAAAAAACACAATACATGAAAGCATAACAGACATCCACATTTTGCAAAGCAATAAAGAAATAATTCAGGAGCAATAATAGAGTGTAGAAGTGTTATTTCTCTTTAATATCAGTATAATCTCAGTTTTAAGTAATCCTTTGATTTTTTTTTAAAGTTTGTTTTTGTTTGTAGTGGTAATCATATTTTAGAAAATAAATGAAGCTTTCATAGATATATTTTTTTTTAGTATGAAGTAGCGATGCTCATTACTCATTGTTCAAATAAGGTGACCATGCAGAGCTGTTCAGAAGCAGAGCAGCGATAGAAAAGGAGGAGACATGAGTGCTGCAGCACTTTGTGTGTTTTTAACCACAAAGTCAAAAGCAGCAGAAAGAGGAACAAAAAAAAGCTCATGCTGTGCTGACATACTGGTTTCTGCTTTTGTTTTTTTTTTTCTTTTAATCACTGGAATCAGTATTAATGTATTAATTACATTTTTATATACATATATGCCATATAATCTTTTTACATGTGTTGATGCAAAAGGAGGAGGACACCACTCTATAAAGACAACTGATGCTGAAGATGGAGGTGGTAGTTGTGGAACGTGTGAGCGGGGAGTATTGTGTGTGTGTGTGTGTGTGTGTGTGTGTGTGTGTGTGTGTGTGTGTGTGTGTGTGTGTGTGTGTGGTATTCAGCCAGAGAAGTGTGTTAGTTAGAACAGGAGTTCCTCTGGATTTATTCTTTTTCCCTTTTGGAATATTGTACCTGTGACTGTCAGGTCTCCTTAACATTAAGTGCTTTATCATTGTGATCATGTTTTCTTTCTTTATTAATAAATAAAAGAGGAATTAACTCTAAATGGCTTTTTTCATGTGTTGAGTTATTCCCTCTGCTCAGTTGTTGCTCTGTGGGAGGAAGTGTCTTTAAAGTGGTGACCTTAGCGAGCCTGGAAGGACAGAGGTGACCTTTCTGCTCCACTTTGGGGACAAAGGTGATAGAGGTTCTGCTCAGAGCTTAAATCACAGTTCCTGGTGAGAGGGTCATCGTACCCTGCTCACTCAGGAAGGAACATCAGGGAGATAAACAGCCTGAGAACCCGATAGGACCAGGGTCTGGATTTTTTTCTAGACTTGGTGCTCCTTGATACTGTTTTGCTGAACTCTTACATTTAATCAGCTTCAAACTTCAGATCAAAAATGACCCTGCAGTCTACAGACACTAACCACAAACAGATTCATAACCACAGAAACCAAAAACAGGGCAGCTCAGCTGAATAGAAACACTTCTGTGTGTAACCTGTATTAGAGTGACAAACAATATACAGGAGTATTTCCGATCTAGGGCCTGACAGGAGGATTTAAGTAAAAGGAGGAGTGACACTGTTAAGCTATACACAAAATAAATTTATTAACAAAATAAAAAGGAAATAAAACTTCAGTTCACATTTCTCTTCTGTTTGCTTCCAATAACACAAATACACTTAGGGATTGTCCTTTTCTGTTTACAGCTCTTGTGAAATAATAGCCAAAATAAAAAATTGGTAAATAAAATTGTCCACCCTTTTTTTTAAATTTCTACCCGGGTAGTAAAAATCCTTCAGCTTATCAGTTTCCTTTTATCTTCCCTCATGGAAGCAACAGTTTAAAGTTTCTTCAATTGAAATGTTTACTCCAATCAAAAGTATTTCAGTCAACAAGTTTAAGTTCAGTAAAGTCAAAAAATGTTTGTCGGTCAACTGCGCAGTTTTTAGTTCAGTTAGTGGCCCCCTATTGGTTGTCTGCTTAAGTTTATCTGTTATCCAGTGGAGAATCGTGTGCATCCAAATCCATGGAACAAATCCTTCACTCCGCACCGCTGCAGCGACCGCCATTGTGCCTCCTGCTCGCAGTGAATCTGCAGTCGTCCTGTCTCAGAATCCGACCGTAGTCATAAAACCAGGATATTGTACAATTTCCAATAACTGGCAAATTTTCTCTATGCAGTTGGCAATGAGCAATCTCTCTGTCTCTTACTCTCAATTTTACATGTTAGTCAAGCCTTCACAAAACTTGAACACATATTCACTGGTTAAAGTAAAACACTACAACCAGAATTAGTCTGCAACAATAAACTTAACATTTCCTACAGCGTTAGACATACATTACATATTGCATGTTTCTCGTTTCTCCAATTGGTTTTTTGTAGTCTCGGTTACAGTCACAAACAAACAAGATCTCTGTTCGGCTACGACTAATACATGGAGTAAAACACAAGACACTCACCGGAGAAAATCCCGACCAATCACATCAAACTCGGGTCCTCCGAATTCCTCCCTCACAAACAACTCTCACCCTCACAAAATCCAAACACGGTTGTTACACTTAATAAAACCTTAAATTCAACATTAAAGAAGCAGCTCGATTACGTTTTTGGCTAAGCTAGGTTGCTAGAGCCGAACCACGTTGGCTTCTTTGCATGGTGTCTCGCCTTCTTCCCTTCCTCCTCCTTTTCTTCTCTTACCCCATGGTAGGTTTACATCACCACATAGACACCTAGCGCCCTCTGTGGGACATTTCAAGGAATTGCAAACAATAAAACATACATTAAATCCATTGTTTTTTTTTTCCCTGTAAAACTCAAGGGGGTTACATGTGGTTCACATATTAAAATATGCAATCAAGCTCAAACACAATAAAACAGGCCTGAACAGCACAGCAGCAGGACAGAGATATAAAAAGAAGAAACAGTGATTATCTGGGCTCCACCCTACTATAATCCCACACTACACACTTAATGCTGTGATCCTGCTCACCACCATCAGGCACTGGGCAGCCAAACAAGCACCAAAGGAAATGAATGTGCTCCACAAACAGCAGGATCAGACTAGAAGAGAAAAGAAAGCACTAAATGTGCTCTAACAGCTCATCTAAACACACTGAATCCATTTCCCACATACCTGTGAGCATCACTGCCATCTGCAACCAAGATCAGAGCAAAAGGCCAGGAGAGCCTGAACCATGGACTCCAGGTGAGCCCTATAATCAGCTCTGATTAGAGAGCTAGAGGAGGACTCAGGGTTCATGCTGCATTCACAAGCAGCACTCAGGAGAGGAGCAGTTTCCACTAAGAATTCCCCGCTACACAACATTATAGAAATGACTGTTAGTATTAATATCCACTCGTTATGATTCACATCATTTCTTCTCTCAGTGTTTGTCTGAATGTGTCACTGAGTCAGAGCCTGTTTATCTCTGTGTCTCTGTTAAACATCTTTCTTCCAGCGGGAATCAAACACACACTGAGCCAAGCAGCAGTTCATCCTCCTGTGTGAGACTCTCCTCATTTAAGGCTCTTTTCACACCTGCGCTCTTTAGTCCGTTTCAGTCTGACTCTGGTTCGGTTCCCCCTTGGTGCGGTTTGCTTCTGCAGATGTGAGATTGGTTCACTTGGAGTTGGCTTGGAGTTTTTTCTGAGTGGAAAGAAACCAAACCACAGGAAAAAGCTACAAGTTTACAAACTCATCAGCTGATTCAGAGCAGAGTGAACGAACTGCAGGGGAGAAAACGCCCTAAACCACCTCATAGGTCGTTTGTACAGCACCTTCTTACCACCAACACCTACGTTTCAACATGAAGCGCCCTCTAGTGGTCGTGCAGGAAAAGTCGTGTGAATAACGTGTTCGGGTTTCTCCGGCAAATCCCGAAGAAAGACGAAAATCTGGATTTCGTCAGACCTGTTTTAGTAACTCAGGTAAAGTTTGATTGTGTTCATTTTAGAAAGAAATGAATGATCAACACTTTATTGTTGCTTTCTCCTGCTGTGTGTGCTGATAACTATCAGTGGATCACTTTGATGCTGCAGAAATCTCACAAACTTGTGTGGTATTTGTGCGCTGAGGCAGCGACGGTTACGCAGCAGAACTCAGCTGAGAATCATTTTCAGATTTCTGCATTATAAACGTGTCTGTGACAGTTAGCAGCACGTCCACTGATACACAGCACAGGAAACTGTTATTAGTTCATTCTGCACACACACACAAACACTCTGCACACACCTGCATGAAGAACCAAATTTAGACTTTTGGTTTAGTAAACGTCAGATTTTCACCTGTTCTGTGAGAATGTGGAAACAGTGAAGGAGAGCTTTAAAGTCCTTCAGTCAGAGCTGTGACTGGATCACACACAGACACACCAGTGGGTTCATGATGTTCAGGACCGGCTCAGAGTGGACGCTCATAAAGTCTGTGTTGAACACGCTCACCTGAACACATCATTACCAGCATCCATTGGTTTGTAAAGGGTCAGAGGTCAGGGCTCCCTGCTGGATCTCCACATGAAGACAGAGCAGCTTCATCTGTGTGTCGAGCAGCTCAGAGCCTTCAGGAGAAAACAGCCACTTCTGCAGGACATCAGGAATAAAGGCATCGAGGGTCAGTGTTGCTGCAGTGCTGTGTGGCTCCTGTTTCATTGTTGTCTCTCTGTGTGTTCACAGAAGTGCATCAAAGTGTGCAGATGAAGAGTTCCACTAATATTGTTTCAGTCATGGATCCAGTTTATGAAACAGCCTCATTTTATTTAGGAAGGAAACATTTTCCTTCTGAGCTGAATCTGAGCTCTGTACATATTTGCTCACTCATTTTACACTCCATTGTTTCCAATAGAAACTGCTCTGAAACATGATGGTGGAAGAGCATGCTGGGAAATCTCTCACTGCTCTCTGTCACTGATGGATGATGCACTTGAACTTGTTGATATCAGCGATGCAATAATGAATGTTTGAGAGTGTGTGGAGGAGCTGATGAGCTCAGCAGCATTCTGAATGATATTTAGTGAGCCAGAGCAAATCTGTGCCTGCAGCTGTTTCCTCCTCTGATGAGTGCAATCAGAAAGAGTCAGTAAAGCAAACGAGTCCTGAACGGCTGGACTGGCTGAAAATAACTGGCTTTAGATGGAGTCAGCTTTAAGATTGTGTGTTCACTTTATTCCACTGCACTGAGCTGTAAAAGCAAATGTGGCCTAAAATCTTGAGTGTTTTAAATGCTGCTCCTGCTGCTCTTTGACCTCCTTTGTCTTTATTTGTGTGCTTCTCAGAGCTTTGACTGAGCTGTGTCAGATATGACGCTTCCTGTCATGATGTTCTTCTGACAGTGAGGCCTTCATGTGTGCGTCGCTTCACTAACTTTATCACTTTATCACTCTGTCACTTCACAGTTAGAAAGTGTGCTGGCTCGTGCAGCACACTGGGAACAATATGTGATGGAGGCTCAGTGGTTTGTTCCACTGTGAACCATTAACTGTCCTACAGTCGAGTTTCCCTTCATGCTTCACACTCAGTCTCTTTCAAACCTCCACAAACGTCTTTGTGATCAACAAATATCTTTGTGTTTGCTTCTTTGTGTGTCAGCTGTTTGATTTAGCATCAACCATCACAGGGAGACTGCATGTGTGTCTCACACACACACACTCTTCAACACACACCGCTGCATATCTGCTACCATGAGTTTGTAGTAAAGAAGTGGTTTTCAGCTCCATCACAGCAGCTTCAAGTGTCACAGGATGGAGCTCACAGCAGAGGTGGTGCTGAAATGTTGACGAGTAGGACCTGATCCATGTTCTCTGGAAACAGGACAAACATCACAGTTTCTTCCAAGAAGTAAAGCAGAGCTTCAGGAGAAGTGACAGTCGCATGTAGAGAAGCCACAAACGGCTGAACCACAGACTGAGTTCTCTTTTCTCTGCTTTCACACTCTTTGACCCTCTTCATGTTGGAGTCGGCACAGACTGCACTAATCAGTCCTCTCCACTACAGTCTGCTGTGCCAGTGATGGAGGACGCGGCCACACTTCAGCCTGTTTTTACAGCTGTCCTTGAAGCGGAGCTCGGGTCCACCTACTTGACGGGAACCGTGAGCCAGCTCGCAGCACAAGAGTCCTTTTGCTGCTCTGTGGTCCGTACGACAAACGTGCCCTCAGCAGCAAAGAGCTTTTCTCTCTAGCTTTAGTTCTGTGTCTGTGATGCTGATGAAATGATCCCATTGGATATTCAGGATGAGGCGTAGGTGGCGCTGTTGTCTGTACAGAGCTGCCTGACTTCATGCTGATGTTCTCTGTAGCAGCCCTGGTCCCTGCACAAACATTGTTTCCTTTCAATATGAACTTGTATGAATGTGAAATGACAATAAAAGCTGAGCTCAGCTCATATAAAGTCCATGTTTGACTGCATCCATCAGCAGAGGCATCAAGCATTGGTCACACACAGCAGTTATGGTTGAAGCTGAGAGATCATGTGACTCAAACACTTCCACAAGTGACAAAATGCACAAGATGCTGTTTGAATCCAGGAGTTCCTCCTTCATAGAGCAGCCACATTAATCCTGAACTTCCAGAGACACAAAGTTCCTGGATGGAAGAAGCTTCCTATCAGCAGCATGAATGTGTGTGCAGTTCTCTGCAAACTCAGCAGGAATCATTAATGTGAAGCTCTGAACTCTGCTGATCCTCTTTGAATCCTGGATCAGCTCAAAGGCTTCAAGATGTTCTTCAGACGTGTTGAACTGACTGAACATTGATGGACTGAAGCTTCCAGTCACAGTGAGTCAGTGTGTGTGTGTGTGATCAAAGGTATTTTGCTCTTTATTTTGAAGCTTTATTTAAAGTCTGATCTGCTTCTTTATCTTAAAGTACTCAAAGCTTCTTTACTGCTGTCTTGAAGTACTTCTGCTTTCTTCAGTATTTCTCTTTTTTCAGCTGTAAAGAATGATAGACGGTGAGCCACAAGCCTGACCTTATGGTGACAATTAAAAATGTATTGACTGTCTTTAACTACAGAAAAGCACTGAATGAATTCAGGCAGGGTAGTCATGGAGTCTTCCTTCATTAAACCTTTGTGTAAACATCCATTCATTCGCTTCCGCTTATCCTGTTCAGGGTTGTGGGGGTGCTGGAGCCCATCCCAACTGTCATAGGGCGAGAGGCAGGGTACATCCTGAACAGGTCGCCAGCCTGTCCCAGGGCCACCACAGAGAGACAAACAACATCCACACTCATACATTCACACCTATGGGCAATTTAGAGCGGCCAATCAACCTAACCCCAGCAAGTGCATGTTTTTGGACTGTGGGAGGAAACCCATGCAGACACAGGGAGAACATGCAAACTCCACACAGAGAGAGAGGGAGGGGCCTGGGCCAAGGTGGAATCAAACCCAGGCCTTCCAGATGGTATTCTAACTGTGAGGCAGCAGTGTTAACCACCCTCTGTGTAAACAGCGGTTAAAGAACTGAGCTCAGCTAAAGCTGCAAACTAACAGCAAAGAAAACAGATGAGGAAACTCCTCGTGTTCAAACAGGTGTTGGTGGAGACGCAGAGCAGAGCATGACTGACAGTCACTGACAGGCTGACGTCACTCTGCAAACATAAAGCATCGAGTCCATCAGGACAAATGTGCAGATTAGTCTGCACCAAAATACCAGCTGTGACCAATTATTTCCATAAGACTGACTCCGCCCACACTGCAGCTCCATTTTAAGACACTGATGTTAAATCCTCCACAGTGACTCACATCATTGTCAGGTTATTTCCTGAAAAGAAAAAACTTCTTTCAGCAGCCTGATGATGATATTCTGGTTCATTGATAATCTTTTAGGATGTTTCTCAGACATTCACGGCTTCCTCCTTTAAATCATGTCTGACAATTTTAAATGTAAGTTCCTGTCAGGAATGACGTCCAGCAGCCAAACTGAGCCGATGAAAGACGAAGCAGATTTTCAGATTTTATACAAACTGATGACACATGTTAGGTCATACTTAGAGACTCCTCCCTGTTTCAAACTCTGTCACCACTTAGCACCAGTATAGCCTACAGGAGGCAAAGGTACTTATTCAAGTGAGTCTGTGGTGTGTTTAGTAAGGCGTCTACTTAGGAACTATATTACTGAAGTACTTCTGTGATCAGTGATGGTATAGTTACCTTGAAAAAGTAGTCCGACTACTGATTACTGATTACTCCTTTAAAAAGTAACTTAGTTACTTTACTGATTACTTAATTTTAGAAGTAACTAAGTTAGATTACAAGTTACTTTATTAGTTACTTTCAACAGCTGCCGGTCTTGTGCCAAAAAGTGATCGTCTGTCATAAAGTGATTCAGATGTTTCTGTGTGTTTTTATGTGTAATGTCTTTGCTTATATTGGTAAACAGAGTGCAGCCAGCATGATTTATGAAGGGCTTATATATAAAATGCAGAAATAACCTGTTTTTCAACAATCTTTAGGAGTCTGTGTTATTGTACCTCCATTATAATCAATCCAGTGATTTTTGGCCACTTCTTTATAGAACTGTGATTTTATATTAGTTGTGATTTCTGCAGCCTTTTGAAGCAGATTTCTGTTTAAAAATACATTTTTAATGTCAGACAGTTTTTACCTTAAAAAAAAAAACGAATATATAAAAGTCACCTTGCCAAAAACTGATTGCAGCTTCTGCCTCGTGATAGAAATGCTGTTTCTCACTCAAAATGACCTGATATCATTCATGAGAGATGTTTGATATATGCTTCACAGATTATAGGTCATTTACAGCCGTTTAAATACAGGGAATTATTTTCTTGGCAACTACCGAAAATTGCTGTTTGGCAGACGATCACTTTTTGGCACAATAACAGCCTCTACTACATACTATAGTAGAGGGCTTTTCAACTTCTCCAGCTCCCCCCCACTTACTGGTTTGTACTGAAGTCCAGCTTTTGTTGTTTGGGTGCTGGGGGGCTCCTGCATTAGCCGCAGCTCTGCTTCGCTCCACCTGTTGCGACTTGCTCTGTAAGTTTTACTGCACCGCGACACCGGATGTTTCCTCATATTTGACGTAGTGTTTTTGAAGCTAGATAGCACTTTGTCGCCAGCACAGAGCGCACAACTAACCTTGATATTGTCATCTTTAGCTGACACAAACTCACAATAGTGTCTGTATTTCAGGTAGAAAACGCGCATCTCTCTCGTCCCTCCATTGTTTACATTTGTGTCGCTGTGCTGTTATTGTCCTCATGCTGAAAATGGGACTTAACTGTCGCATCTGCCAGACGTCACTCCCCGAGACGCAAGAAGAAAGTAAAAATACATCTTTGTACTGAGGAAAATGACAATAATAGTAACGCACAGTGACTTGGATAAGTAACTTTAATCTGATTACTGAAATGCAAATAGTAACGCGTTAGATTACTCGTTACTGAGAAAAAGTAGTCAGATTAGAGTAGCGCGTTACTAAGTAGCGCGTTACTGACATCACTGTCTGTGATGTGTGTAGATTATATTAACATGACATTGTGTTTCATGCTAAAATAAACACAGTAAACAGAAAACTCAAACTGACAACAACAGGAAGGTGAGAAATATGAAGGAGGTTCAGTCATATCCTGATCATCCAGACAGATTTGATTACTGGCCTCAGCTGCTGTCTAGAGATGGTCTGACTGGTCGCTGTTACTGGGAGGTCGAGTGGAGACAAGTAGGTCAAATATCAGTGAGTTACAGAAGAATCAGCAGGAAAGGAGACAGAGATGACTGTTTGTTTGGAGGAAATGATCAGTCCTGGAGTCTGAACTGCTCAGTTTTTAAGGGTTAGTCTGTCTGTCACAATAACCATGAAAGATTCATCTCCTCCTCCTCGGTCTCTAACAGAGTAGCAGTGTATGTGGACTGTCCTGCTGGCACTCTGTCCTTCTACAGAGTCTCCTCTGACACTCTGATCCACCTCCACACCTTCAACACCACATTCACTGAACCTCTTTATCCTGGATTTACAGTCTGGTTTTCTGGTTCCTCAGTGAGTCTGTGTGTAGTTTAGTGTAAAGAGTGTCCTCTTGTCAGAGAAACTCTGACAGGATGATCACATAAAACTTCTAGTAACAGTTTTTTCATATAGTCTAGATTGGATTCACTGGTGATGGTTAAATCCCTCCACCTCCTTCACACAGACTCAGAGTGAATGAATCTCTCCCTGACTGCTGTCACTCACTCTGATCCAGTGATGTTGGAGACACAGAGTGACAGAAAAACTCTGATCTGTTCTCATTCATGAGATCACGTCTGTATCATTAGAGGAGGGTTTGTGAAGTTCAGCTGTGCCTCCTTCTTGGTTTGAGGGAAATCAAAGTTCAGATCAAATGTAAAACAAACTGGAAAGAAAGGAGAGAAAAGTTCCTGGGAGAGGAGAATCTGAGGGAAAATCAGGGAAACGGTAAAGTCTGATGTTCAGGAACTGCTGCTCCTGCTGAGCCCCCCGCCTGTGATGCCTCAGGTGGAGTCCCACCTCCTTCCAGGAATCAGCTCACCTGTGTGTCAGTGTTTGGTGTCCAGGTGTGGAGTGGAGCTTCTTCTTCTTCTGCTCTGTTTGCAGAAACTGTAAGTTTGCTTTGTTTCCTCCTTTAACAGTTTGTCTTCAGGAACTTTACTGTTTGTTTCTGCTCTGTGAGGTTTGGATGCTCAGCTCTGATTTCAGGACAAACTTTGTTTAATGATTATAGATTAATATCAGTTGTGTGCAGCTTAGTTCCATCAGAAACAGCAGAAATCTGCTGCTCCATATTTAGATAAGAACCATGACCTTATACGGGGTCAGGCTGAGGACCCTAGGTGCAGTAAGTGAGATTAAAATGATGCGCCCTCCTTCAGAGTGGCTGTGGAGACAATAGACAGGTTATAGGAAGACAGTAATTCCTTATATTTATTTACAAAAACAATTTAAAGAAATGAATGTAGTAGATGCACAAATGCATGAAAGACAAAGCAGGCACACAGACAGCAGTGAGGACTAAACTGAAACTGGACTTTCTGTTTTATAACTGCAGAGTTTGAGCAGGAACTTACATGTAGAGACGCGTTTACAGATGAACCAGTTATTGTACCTCCAGGAAACCTGACTTAACACGTCTGACTTTGTGTTCTGAGAACAGGAATGACTGGAATAAAAAAAACTGAAGCATTAGATCAGGACTCGCATTTAAGGAGCTTCTTCATAATAAGTGTTACTCCTGGAGTAATTTAAAAGATTTGTTTAATTATAACATTTTCTAAGAACTATTTTCAATGTTAGGACTAAATCCTGACAAAAATAAAAATTGTTTTTGAACTATTTTCACCCTTGAAAGAGCTCCAAAGCTGAAAACTGTGAGGATGAGGGGGAGGGTTTGAAGAGGCTGAATAGTTTATTAAATCGAGGAGGAATTAGCAGGAAAACAAAGTGCAGATCACTAGAAATCTTCTCCACACACTGAATAACAGTGAGATAATGAAACGCAGCAGGCTGAGCGGTGCAGAAAGTTTAGAGCTCATTAAATATGTTGAAACATGTCACATCTCCCACCCAATGGAATGACTCTAAAGAGATGATCACAGCACTGAGATATTTGGTAACAGGAACAATGTAACAGTGTAGCAGTGATGAAGACTTGGATCTCTCCAACCTTCATCAGCAGAGTGATTAGACAGTTACAGATTTTATTGAATAATCAGGCCCCATCTAGATCACCCCAACAGAGCACTTCGCTCTCAGACTGCTGGCTTACTTGTGGTTCCTCGGATACTTCAGAGTAGAATGGGAGGCAGAGCCTTCAGCTTTCAGGCCCCTCTTCTGTGGAACCAGCTCCCAGCTTGGATTCAGGACACAGACACCCTCTCTGTTTTTAAGATTAGGCTTCAAACTTTCCTTTATGATTATCATAGTTGTTATGCTGCAGTAGACCTGGGCTGTTTGGGGTTTCCATGATGAGTTTTAGTTCTTCATGGATCTCTTTTCACTGTTTATTCCTCACTCTGCATTTAATCATTAGTTATTATTAATCTGTGGCTCTCTTCCACAGCATGTCTTTTGTCCTGTCTCTCTCCCCTCAGTCCTAATCAGTCACAGCAGATGACTGCCCCTCCCTGAGCCTGGTTCTGCTGGAGGTTTCTTCCTGTTAAAAGGGAGTTTTTCCTTCCCACTGTCACCAAGAGCCTGATCACAGGAGGCCGTTTGACTGTAATTGCAGGCTCTTTACATTAAAAAGCACGTTGAAGCGACTGTTGTGATTTGGTGCTAAATAAATAAAATTGTATTGAAATGCATAAAGAAGTTAAGACATCACTGATCTTTAGACAAAGCTCAGCAGGTGATTGAACACATTCCAGGGAAAAAGTGGCTACTTTGAGGAATCTGAAACAGTTTGCTCTGTTTGATGGTTTGTTCACTGCAGTGTTTTCCAACATGTTTCTGTTCTACAGAGAATGAAACATGAGATGGAACAGACACATTAAAGCATGAAACAGTCAACACAGTAAAGGAGCGTTCAAAACTCTAAATGTCTTTGTAGTTAACACTTTGCAACAGTGTCAGAGAACAGGCTGCTGACAGAACAACAAATGATCTTCAGTTAGCATTAAGACTTTAAAATGGCTGTAGCAGCTCTGCTTTGGGTTCTAAGTGCTGCACAAACGTGGTCACTGAATCAGAACTTTGATTTTCTGTGTAATTATTTTGGTGACCAATACAACCCCCACATTTGGTGCATCAGTCAAAGAAACACAAAGAATCTTCATTTTTCTTGAACCTCAAAACAAACTTTGATAATTTGTTCTTTCCATTCATGTCAGACTGTCAAACTCAAGCATCCTTCAAACCATTTTTTATTTCCTGTGGACAACAGGAAGATCATTACTTATTCTGTTCAAATCTGCACATACACAAGATTTCCAAAAGTATTCACTGGTCTGCTTTCACACAAATATGAATTTGAGTGACATTTTTAATCCAGAGGGTTTATATCAGCTCACTCTTTGCAGCTATAACAGCTTCAGCTCTTCTGGGAAGGCTTTCCACAAAGTTTAGGAGTGTTTATGGGAATTTTTGATCATTCTTTCAGAAGTCCATTTGTGAAATCCACGCTGGAATTCACTGAGCTCCTGAGAGCCAAGTGCCTGATTTTATACACCTGTGGCCACGGAAGTGATTGGAACACCTGAATTCAGTGATTTGGATGGTGAGTGAATATATTTGGCAGTATAGTGTATATCATAAACTCAGTTCAATTTTATTTATACAGCAAGGCATTCATAACTACCATCTCTAATTATCAATATTAATTCAACATTATTAACACTTAGAACACAAAAACCTGCTTGTTGGAACCTAATTTGTCTTCAACGCAATGGTGGGAAACTTGCACATGTGGAATTTGCACAGGTTTCACACACTCTCTGAAATGGCACCTCAGGTGCTTTTATAATCTTTATAAACCAGTGAAATGTTGAGAGTGTCAAACTGTACATGTCTCTGTTTTCAGTGTCCATTCTGTTCATTATCATCAAGAAAGTCTGATTGGTTCAGCCAATCACACCTTTCTAAAGTGTGATGATGTCACACGCTGCAAAAAGCTGAAGCTCACCTCCTCACTGAGGTCAAACTTTCAGTTGACCTTTAGTTTTTGGCTGATTCGGAGCTCTGAGAGGATTCTCAGGATGTTTGGGAATACTGACACCGCCCTCAAAAATCCTCTCCCTCCCTCTTCCCCCGGCCTCTTCCACTCAGCTACTTGTTGTTTTTAGTGTTTAGTCCCATTCATACACTCAGACTCTGCATACACACTCATTTGATGACACACACACATTATTCTATGACTGTCTTATTACCTCCGCCAAGGAGGTTATGTTTTCGGTCGCATTCGTTGGTTTGTCTGTTTGTTTGTCTGTTTGTCAGCAGGATTACTCCAAAAGTTATGAACGGATTTCGATGAAATTTTGTGGAGTGGTTGGAAATGACAGGAGGAAGAAGTGATTAAATTTTGGCGGTGATCCGGATCACGATCTGGATCCAGGAATTTTTTTAAGGATTCTTCACTATTGCGGGATAGGCGGTTATTGTTGTCTGGGAAAGATGAAAGATTATTTCACAGTATTTAGATACACGTATTACAGCGTCAGTGACCCTGTGGCCTTGGCGGAGGTTTGCGCTCTGAGGGCTTCTAGTTTCAGACATGAGTATAATCTACACACTGTGCTCTCCCTCTTTGACAGAGTTAGAAGGTTTCAGGTTACACAAAGGTTACACGTCAGTATGTGAACTTTACTCTGACAGTCTACACATGGAATAAACACATGAAGGTGTGGCCTACACACAGAATGTACACACAAACTGAGACACAAAAATCAGTTTGTACATATAATGAAAATGGTGCCAACATGATGGTGGGAAGAAAATTCCTCACACCTGAAATAGAATTGTATCCACACATGAATATAAACAAGGTCTTTCCTTTGTCTTTTTCTATGTTTCCTTGTACTGGTGCAAAGACTGCACTGATCCCTTTGCAAAGGTTTCTTTCAATAAATGTCAGAAAATCAGTTTGTTTTCAGAGCTCAATGTATTTTCCCACCAGAGTACACAGTAAAAAGCTGCGCTTAGATAAAGTGAAAAGATGTTAGTGGGGCTCTGCATTCATTTGATTTTTCTTCATTAAAATGGCTTTTTATTTGGATTTGGAGACACTTTTGTTATGATTGTTTTATTTTTGTAATCATGAGGCGGAGCACAGACGACCTTTGTTCATCACATTTATTGTTCATATTTCCTGTTTTGATGAGCAGGTAAAGAAACTGTGAAGTGTGTAAAAGTCAGATTAGTGAAGATGTGAGTCCAGACGACGTGTGTGCAGGATCAGCTGAGCTCTGCAGGAGACATGGAGGTTCACAGGAGGAGAGTCAACAACCATCAGTCACAACACAAACACCACACACACATTTTTACATTTAGTGTCACTTTGACCTTCTTCATGATGTCATCATCAGCATGTTTTTATTATCAAAGTGATCCAAATTTCACACTCAGCTGATTAAAAACAGAAAATATTCAAAGATTCTTTTTAAATTCCAGTGATTTTTCTTGAGCAGGTGACATTTACATCACTGCACCAACCCCTCTCACCTGTGCTACTTCAGGTGGAGTCCCGCCTCCTTCCAGGAATCTGCTCACCTGTGTGATTGATAGATATTTTATTGATCCTAAAAGGGAAATTATTAGGCCCGAGCAGCTAAGCGCTGCGAAGGCCTATTGCAATCGTACTGTTTCTTCTTATTGTTATTCTTCTGTCAAATGAATTGGCTTTTTGGAGGCCTAAAAATACGAAAAGTCACCAAACTTGGCGGCTGCGTCGGGACACTGTGAAATTTACATATTTTAAAGTCGTTGCAAAAATCGCAAAAGAAACAGCTCAACGGCGCCCCCCGACAACTTTCAAAATACCCTCCGCATTGACCTTACTTTATCGTACAAGCGTTAAATTCAGTACACTTGTACAACTCCCCAAGACCTACAGAAACCTCTCTTGCACCCATGCTCTAAGCCAAACGGCCATCTTGGATTGAAAGTCCAATTTTGACCCCATTTTGGCAATTTATGCTCTTGAGGCATGGGGGAATCAAAGTTATCAAAACGGTGAGTTTTCGAGTATGCTGAAGGGGCGTGGCCAGACCTAAAAAATTTGACCTTTCGCCATGAAACACGAAACTCTTATATCTCCTACACGAAAACTCACTGAGGCACCAAACCTTCTGAGATTAATCTACATCCGGTCCCCTACAATACACAATCGTCAAATCATGACATCACATAAGCCACACCCCCTGGGAACAGGAAGTGTAATGTTTTACTTTTAAGGGTCCCTATCTGACCCCTGTGACCTCATCTACATGACAGTGTGTTCAGTGACAGAAGACATGTTGTTTTCGCTGTCAAGAGTTTTCACTGGAGCGTGTGGTCGTGGAGGTGTGGCCAAGTCAGACGTCACGCCGTTACCATACGTTTGGCTCTAAATTCCAGATTAAAGCCCAGCTGCACCAAACTGTGATCGATCCTTATCCAACCCCCAACAGGAATCCACCATAATATATTGTGGGCGTGGCCTCATTACTCTACAGCACCCCCTAGAAATATTTACAAAATCAGCCCCAATCCATACTTTGACTGACAAATATGTAATTTGGTACACGCGTGTAACTTGTCAAGACCTACAAAAAAGTCTCTTGGAGCCATGGTCCAAACCCAACAGGAAGTCGGCCATTTTGGATCAAACGCACCATTTTGTGTTTTTTACACACGTATCTGCGCAATCTCCTCCTACAGCTTTTGACATACACACTTCAGGATCGCTCAACACAGTCTTGAGGTATTGAAGATCAAAAGTTATCAAAAGCTTTTTCTGCATCAAAGTATGTGGGCGTGGCCAAAACTCAAACTCTGATCATTCGCCATAAAACATCAGGGTGGAATAACTTCCACATACAAGGTCATACCTTAATGAAACTTTCTGTGTGTCATAGCAGACCAGCACTAATCACGTTAACATGGTCTGTTTGTGACATCACTTTAGCCATGCCCCCTTCCAACAGCAAGTGACCTCTTTTACTGATGGATCCTTTTTCCTCTTTCATTCATAAAGATTTAAACTCATGTCTAATTACAGAACAACACCATTCTGAGTCCTTCTTTCAACACTGGCTGGTTGCTGGAGCATGTGGGCATGATAGAATGGCGAATATCAATCCCTCGCCGTTTGCATATGGTTGTCTCTAAATCACACATGCATCATCCGATTTGCACCAAACTGGATATGAATGACCTTTGTTAACCTCTAAAGAGCCCAATAGGATTATATTGGAATTTTACTCCAGTGCGCCCCCTACATTATTCCAGAAACTGTAAGTTTGCTTTGTTTCCTCCTTTAACAGTTTGTCTTCAGAAACTTTACTGTTTGTTTCTGCTCTGTGAGGTTTGGATGCTCAGCTCTGATTTCAGGACAAACTTTGGATCATTCTTTGAAACAAATCACATGATCAGGCTGTGGACTAAAACCAGAGTCCATAAATCAGAGCAGCTCAGAGTTAGTTGACGGTCAGCAGCTGAGCTCAGGTGTTGTTACTATAGACTGATTGACAGCTGGGAGGGAATTCAGAAAAATGTGTAAGAATTGTTGAACTTTGTGACACGTTGTTGCTCTTTGGCAGGATCTCAGGTCATAAGGTTTTCAGAAAGCACCTCGTACACACTGAGGTATGAAAAAAATCCACTATGGCAGCATCAGAAACCTGTTCACCAACGTTAATAAAATGCTCAGTAAATGTTCTCGTTACAGTTTTTAGTCTTTCTTTTGTGTGTTTAGGACTTTTAGCTCTACAACTACAGCAGACACTTTCTATGATCTGCTCTCAGATGGAGCTGAATTGATTGATTTTTGTCCATTTTTCAGAGAATATTAATGATCAAACTTTTCTTTGGTTCATAGTTGGTGGTTTGGTGAAGCCGTTGTGTTTGACCTTTTTAGATCATAAGCACCATTATTTAATGTGGTTGTAGCTGAGATATAGATCCAACATGAGGTCAGTGGTGACACCGTCCCAGAAGGCAACCTCCTTCACTGCCAGGACACTCGCCCTCGCCTCCAGCAGCTGTTGACACAGAGCACACATTAAGTCATTATGAAACTATATGAAATATTGTGAAAAATCAGGAAACTACATTGAAAGTTTGAGTCTCTTGACTTTGAATGCACACATAGCAGATAAGACCCTGAATGCAAAAAAATAAAATAAAATAAAAATTTAATCAGCTCATCTTTGTCATCAAAAACAATGTGACAAAGTACCAACTCCTGCATCCTGTGAATAAAAGACAAATGAACAAGTACTTTGAAAAAATTTAACATTGATAAAAGTACTTAAGTGATTTTGGTCATTAACCCTTGAGGCACCTTTAAACTGATTAGAAACTTTTTATCTTTAGGTCCCAAAATGTTACAACTGTTATAACTATAAACATTCAATGTTAATTATTTTCACCTTCACTGCATCACCTTTTTATATACATTTTGGGTTGTTCAAAAGAAGCCAGATTTTATATAAAGTTAAAACAAAAAACAATAAGTAATATTTTCCAAAAATAAAACTGCATTTGCAAGCTAACTACACAAATACAGCAGACCATGAATACAATCCAATACGTCTTACCGGCTTCCTTCTTACATGACACCGGGCAGGATTTTTAATGGCTGTCGCCTTTTCCGGAACGTGAGGTTGACTGTAGCGGAAGGACCGTCTCGTAGGTTTTGCAAGAAGCTGGAAAACATTTTTGTACATTGTAAATAAAGAGTGTAAACACAGTGTATACATAAACAATATTCAGGCAAACAACACACACACAAAAATACAACACCAATAAATACTTACACACAATTGAATTATATCACTGTCCACGCATTAGAAACACACACTCGCATTGTGAGGTGAACATAGTCTGTGGAAAATAAAGGTGAAAATAAATAAGAGTAAAAACATTTTATTGGATTCGGAGTTGTGCAGGCCGCGAACTGCTTCCTCTAAGATGAAACCAAATAAAAATAAGAAACCAAATCACAATACATCTGTCAGCTTACTGTGACCATTCTGCCACTCTTAGTATTTTTGTTTTAGAAAAGACCAAGTCTTACCGCAGTTTTTGGATTGTGCTGCTGTCTTTTCCGCTTGAGTCCTTCTGTAGGTGAGTCTTTGTTAGAGTCCAGAGCATCGAGTCTCTAGACAATAGACGCCATCTTGTCTTTCAGTTGTGCTAGTAGAAACTTGAGTAACTGAGGAGATAACCCACTCACGGCAGCCAGCAGTGTCTTCTCGTCTGCAGCAGGGCTGGTTGAAGCTGGCCAGTAGAGAGGCCCGCTTTCACGAGGAGCTTCTGGGGTGTTGAAAATATAGACGACGTCCTCCATAGTCGTACCAGGAAAGCAACGTAGACAAAGACTGCCATTCAGTTTGAATGGAAGAGAACGACGGTGTCAAAGATCGGCTGTGTGGCAGGCAGGAAGGGGACTCAAAGGCAGACGAGGTAAAAGGAAAACAGTCTTTATTAGGCGAAGTGCAGGGTAAAGCCAGGAACGAAGTGACAAAACGGAAAAACAACTGGGGATAAACAGACAACCAAAGAAGAACACGGGAGGAACACAGCCAGGGAGCGACAACGCAACGAGGACAAAGTGAAAACACCGACAATATATACACAGCAGGTAATGGGCCAAAGGGAAACAGCTGGGAGGGAAACACAGGAAGCAAAACAAAACCCAAAGCACACAGACAAAATCCCGACCAAAATAAAACAGGAACGAACCTAACAGGGAGCACACTGGCTTAACATCTGGGAATACAGACACTGAAGGAAACTTGACACCAGTACAACAGAACACAGGGGAACAAAGACAGTGAAACCATAATAAAACAGGACTGTATATGAACATAAAACACTGGGCCACCAGCCCAGGACCATGACAGACGGGCCTGGTTTCCTCTGGTCTTGCAGACCTTCAGCGTGATCCCACACATGATCTGTATTATCCAATCACAGGGGAGGAAGCTGCCACACGGAATTCAATTCATTTCATTTCAATTCAGTTCAATTTTATTTATATAGCGCGAAATCACAACAAACAGTCGCCTCAAGGCCCTTTGCACTGTGAGTAAAGACCCTACAATAATACAGAGAAAACCCAACAGTCAAAATGACCCCCTATGAGCTGGAAGATGTGTTGTACACACATCCACTGTCCGTTTAAGCAGGACAACTGAGAAGGTGACTGTTGCATAAAAATTGTTACTTTTTTTGTTGATTTTTTTACATTTTACTTTTTTTTTTACATTTTACATTTTTCTCATGAAGGTTTTGCTGATATCTCTTATGTACATCCATGTATAGCAAAATAAAAGTTTATATGTTTTCTTATTACTTCTGCCTTGGTAGTCTTTAATGTCATTAATGCATGTGAACATTCACTGAACGTTTATGGCAGCGTTCATGGGATGTTGTCTGAATGTTCAGTGCTAGCTGGGAAGCCACTGCACATGACAACTCCATGACAAAGGCTCACAGACAGAAGCTCACAGCCTTATTGGAAAAAGGGACAAGAGCTGAAAACTTCCAAAAGTATATTTCCAACTAGATAATACTAATTTATAAATTAGGATGATTTCTTGTGAGTTTAGTCTTGTTTGAATGTTTCACTGTATAATAAGTTATGTGTAGTCACATTGTAATGGAAAAAGGCTTAAAAGATGATAATGTAAATTTGATTATATATCTCAAAATAAAAATATGTTGGTTACAACTGTTGGGAGGTGGAGACCACTGGTGAGTACTTGATTTGCATTTGTATGAAGGTTCAAGGTGCGCGTCAATATTACATGCCAGAAGCTGTCGAAAACCCCACTTTTCATGCAGTGATGGCAGCACAAGAGCAAGCTCTGAGTACAAGATCAATAGAGGCTACAGTGTACCACACCAGGAAGGACCCCAGGTGCAGGCTGTGCAGAGATGCCCCTGAGACAATCCAGCACATGACAGCAGGGTGCAAGATGCTAGCTGGCAGGGCATACATGGAACACCATAACCAAGTGGCCGGCATAGTATACAGGAACATCTGTGCCGAGCATGACCTGGAAGTCCCAAGGTCAAAATGGGACACGCCCCCAAGGGTGGTTGAGAACAACAGAGCTAAGATCCTGTGGGACTTCCAGATACAGACAGACAAACTTGTGGTGGCTAACCAACCGGACATCGTAGTGGTGGACAAAGAAAGGAAGAAAGTCGTGGTGATAGACGTTGCAATACCAAGTGACGGGAACATCAAGAAGAAGGGACACGAGAAGTTCGATAAATTCCAAGGGCTCAGAGATGAGCTGGAAAGGATGTGGAAGATGAAGGTAACAGTGGTCCCCATGGTAATCAGAACACTCGGGGCAGTGACCCCCAAGTTGGGAGAGTGGCTCCAGCAGATTCCTGGAACAACATCCGAGATTTCTGTCCAGAAGAGCACAATACTGGGAACAGCTAAGATACTGCGCAGGACCCTCAAGCTCCCAGGCCTCTGGTAGAGGACCCGAGTTTAGAGGGCAAAGACTGCCCACAGGGTGAGCTGGGATTTTTTTTTTTTATATATAAAATATATATATATTGTAGCATCCTTCAAACAGACCACAGTGAAAACTTGACAGTTTACTTGCAGTTTATTTGAAACCAAACACAGGCTACTGTAGGCCGTAGCCAATGCCAAAAACAACAGAACTGTTCCTAAAAGTTACTGCAACACTCATCAGCCCTCTCTCTATAGCGCCCGCGGGCACTAGGTTGGGCTCTAAGGCTGAACTTGCTGCTTTGTATCAGTTCATATCACAGATAAAAGGACACAAAGTGCATACTTGTCGTCTTGCTCTAATCACTGTCTGTGTTTCCCTCTGTGCTGCACACAGATGCTGCAGTAGTTTGCTTTGGACCGTAAAACGTATTTGCAGCACAAAAAAGGGGAGCGTGTTCTCCCACGTTTGTGCGCTTCGGCTTCCGTGTCCAGACGAGGACCCGCCCACACTCATTCGTAAAGGAGCAGTTCACAGAAACGCGGTGGGAACGCAGGCCCGTTCTTAAGCGTTTCGCCAGTTCATTGGGAACAGCACGAGCACCGGCACGCGAACCGGTTCCTCGGCGGTGGGAAAGTAGCATAAGACAGATAAGATCTGAACCATGACAAAACTGTGCATTTAAGACCAACAACATGTTCAAGTCTTGACAAAAGAACATTGTGATCCATCGTGTCAAAGGCATTGTGTGTTTTTCTATCCAGGCATGCTTTTACTGCAGTGCCAGCATGTTTGAGACTTTTCTAAGATCTCAGCAGCAGTGGGTGAAATGTAGCCCCAAACCATGAGAGAACCTCCGCTGTGTTTCACAGACAGCGGACGCTCACTGTTGCACCTCACTCCTGATCTCCCCCATACATATCGATTATAATTTGAACAAAGATTTCCAATTTGTGCTCATCACTCTATAAAACCCATTGTTAAGCGCTTTTTTTGAGTAATTCATAGTTTATTTTTAAGAGCCTTTTAAAAAAATTCCAAAAATCAGGATTCGTGAGTATCAATCAGTTTATCTTCAATACACATTTCTGACAAGGCTGTCTGATGGGACAGCTGGGACAATACTGTCATGCAAATCAGGTTTGACACCAGGGAGCAGAAGTGGGAGGAAGCAGTGGGTGTTCATATTAATGCCCATGGCACATTATAAGCTACCTTTAGTAGGTAACTTATAAAATAATTTTATAATTGATAAAAGTGGAACTTCATGCAGAACTTCTAACAGGAGACTGAAAAGAGAGAAAGCTTAAATTGCTCAGTGCAGCGATACTTAAAGAAAAAAAAAAACTATTTATTTATTTACTTATTTATTAGATTCACAAAAATTATTTGATCAAAAGAATGTTTGGTGATTTGCAGTGGAAAATGTGTGAAAGCTCATACTGACTAAAAATTTATTAATCTATTTTAGATTTTCCAAACTTGTTCCACCACTGGTTGCAGCTTTGTTTTAGACAGTGAAAATACTTCAACATGAAATGTTAACAAAACATTTGTGAATCACAGAAGTCAAAGTTTTTGTGAAGAAAGCGCCATCTCTTGGTGACACTCTGCAATTGAGGGAAAGGGGTGAGGTCATGCTGGGAAGTAGATACGCCCAGAAGGAGGGGGATTTCCAGCTGGCTGACAGCCGGCTGGCAACCGACTGTCAGCCGGCTGGGAGCGGCAACTTTAAGTGGCTTCTACTGTATGTACCCGTGTATTGTAGTGAATTGCAGCGGTCTGGCAGTTTTTAAGCAGATTTGTAAATAAATGTATAATCCTAGTTTCTATTTAGTAGCAGAGCTGTTTCACTGAGTGTGACAAAACATCTCAGTTTGGTGGAAACAGAGTTGCAGACTCTCAGCCTTTTCTGACTGTTCCACACAGTTTACCCCTCACAGTTTGATTCAAAGTCACAACAGAATATCACACAGGGTGAAATAATGTCTCAGTGTTGTGTATAATCCTATTTTTTTGTAAGTCAAAACGATACAGCGCTTTACCCATTAACCATGTTTCTATTCTTTTTCATCATTAACAGAGATTCTTAGTTTGTTAATGAAACATCTCTGCACAGTTTGTCTTCAACAGAATCAACTCAATAGCTTACAGCAGAATAAAGTTGATTACAGGGTGTTGTTAAAACACATCAAATCAACTAACATGTTTAAATCAACTTACAAAAAACTCCCACTCCTAAATAACCTTTTATAAAATAACAATGCTAGCAGGCTGGGGGTCTAAAGCCTTCAAAGGATTAAGGTGTTGATAAATCAGAACATACAGACTAGCACGATGTTCATGTGTAAACTTTGTTTTTCTGTATCGTAGTCTGCATAGTGCACTACAAGTATGATGCAGACAGGGCTAGTGGCAGTCAAGGGATGGGCCGTCAGACCAAATGCTCATGGGAGTTCTCATGTCAACGTTTATGTGTTTAGTTGCAATGTTATCAGTTATATTGTGTCGGTCTCTCATCGATATTATTAGTTTGAAATGTGAATTACGCACGTTGTCTGGTGTTGAGGTTTGACCACCATGACTGTGATGGCTGTAGCAGCTAATGGCCTAGGGTCAACGTGGCTGTTTCAGAGCATGCCCGTGCTTTGTGTGAATAAAGCTGCAGTTCCTACATATGACCAGTAGGGGGAGGTCAGTATTTCAAGAGTTGGTTATAAGCTTGTCCCTGCAGTGTTTGCACAGAGTGATTATTTTACAATGTCACAGAAGTACGATCCGCTGGAGCTGCGCAACTTCCCTGTGGAGACGTGTCAGCTACACGCGGTGGTTCTAGACTTTGTGAAACTTACCGTCAAGTCCGTTCTAAACGTGCTTATTCAAAAACACAGAACAGAGATTTGCGCAGGTTGTGAAACCTCACACCCCTCACAAAGAAAGCACACCTGTGTGTCTCCTTTAGAGAGGCACTACTTTTTCAAGTATTATGATCACCTATCGAAAAGATTTTGGAATGGACATTTCATCCCTATATTGATGCAAATTCTCCATTTGGAAGGTTTCACTCCGGACACACACAGGCTTATGGGCGCAGTGGAGGCTTATCTCCACGAGTTAAGAGAGGCCAATGATATTGAACATGCGCTTTTTGAAATGGAGGACAGTGGTATTGGTGTCAAACGATCATCTGTTGACCAGGTGTTAAACCAGAAGCATCATCTGTGGAATTAACTTCATTGTGTGCCTTTAAATTGAAACTGCATACTTTTTGGCTGATTCCATCATTTGTACTTGTTTTACTTAATTTATGTTATAAATTTTTGATTATTTTATGTCTTTGAACATGTATTTTAACTATGTGATGTTTGTAATGCTGTTTTACATACTTATATTCTACTGCTGCTTATCTTAGTCTGAACACCCATGAAAAATAAGAGATTTTTAATCTCAATGGATCCTTCCTTGCTAAATAAACTTGAATAAAGTCAATATTTTGAGAATAAAGTCAAAATTTCAAGGAAAAAAATCGAAATTTGCAGATTAAAGTCGTTTCAAGTCAAATAACTGCCATGCGACGTCTGCTATACACCCTCCAGAATGTCTTGCGTGGATGAGTTAGTGAAACTTTACTTCAAAATCGGTTTTAGTAACAAGGAAATTCGTTCTGTTTTAGCGCATAAAAACGATGTAGTTATAAGCAGTGATGGTATAGTTACCTTAAAAAAGTAGTCCGACTACTGATTACTGATTATTCCTTTAAAAAACTAAAGTAACTTAGTTACTTTACTGATTACTTAATTTGAGAAGTAACTAAGTTAGATTACAAGTTACTTTATTAGTTACTTTCAACAGCAGCCGGTCTTGTGCCAAAAAGTGATCGTCTGTCATAAAGTGATTCAGATGTTTCTGTGTGTTTTTACGTGTAATGTCTTTGCTTATATTATATGATTTATGAAGGGCTTATATATAAAATGCAGAAATAACCTGTTTTTCAACAATCTTTAGGAGTCTGTGTTATTGTACCTACATTATAATCAATCCAGTGATTTTTGGCCACTTCTTTATAGAACTGTGATTTTATATTAGTTGTGATTTCTGCAGCCTTTTGAAGCAGATTTCTGTTTAAAAAGACATTTTTAATGTCAGACAGTTTTTACCTTGGAAAAAAAAAAAACGAATATATAAAAGTCACTTTGCCAAAACCGGAGTTCAGCTTCTACCTTGTGATTGAAATGCTGTTTCTCACTCAAAATGACCTGATATCATTCATGAGAGATATGTTTGATATCTGCTTCACAGATTATAGGTCATTTACAGCCATTTAAATACAGGGAATAATTTTTGGCAACTACCGAAAATTGCTGTTTGGCAGATGATCACTTTTTGGCACAGTAACAGCCTCTACTACATACTATAGTAGAGGGCTTTTCAAATTCTTCAGCTATCCCCACTTACTGGTTTGTACTGAAGTCCAGCTTTTGTTGTTTGGGTGCTGGGGGACTCCTGCATTAGCCGCAGCTCTGCTTCGCTCCACCTGTTGCGACTCGCTCTGTAAGTGTGACTGCGCCATGACTCCAGATGTTTCCTCATGTTTGACGTAGTGTTTTTGAAGCTAGATAGCACTTTGTCGTCAGCACAGAGTGCACAACTAACCTTGATATTGTCACCTTTAGCTGACACAAACTCACAATAGTGTCTGTATTTCAGCTTGAAAACGCGCATCTCTCTCGTCCTTCCATTGTTTACATTTGTGTCGCTGCGCTGTTATTGTCCTTGTGCTGAAAATGGGACTTAACTGTCGCATCTGCCAGACGTCACTCCCCGAGACGCAAGAAGAAAGCAAAAATATATCTTTGTACTGAGGAAAATGACAAAAATAGTAACGCACAGTTACTTGGATAAGTAACTTTAATCTGATTACTGGACTGCAAATAGTAACGCGTTAGATTACTCGTTACCGAGAAAAAGTAGTCAGATTAGAGTAACGCGTTACTAAGTAGCGCGTTACTGACATCACTGGTTATGAGTATAAGGTTATGCGCTTCTTCCATCATAAAGTCAGCATTGATTAGAGCATATTTGGAATATTAATATTTGTTATTGGAGCGCATAATTCTCAACAAATTCGCACACCTGACTATTTTTATTAGGACTATGCACGCAACAGAAGCAACAGAAAAATTAAAATCTTCAGTTTGATGTTTTCGTTATCTTTTTATTCAGGACGAATAATAAAGTCGTGACAACCTGGAATTCCCACAAAATAGGGCCAAATGCGGGTCACGGGGTGCCTGGAGGCCGTCCTGTTTTGATGTACACACTTCCAGAGATGCATGGTGCTGAGGACTGTCTTAAGACTATTGATTTAGAGGAGCCTGTCCTATGTAAGGAGGAGTGCACCCCCAAAAGCCAGTACCCCTGCGATGAAACTGTATTTGATCTCTGCTGTCTTCTAATGCAGGAAAAAGGATGGGCTGCTCCAAGAGATGCATTTTCTGCTGCTGAATTGTACGTGTTACTAAGAAATGAAATACTGCTAAATATTTAAGGCAGGATAGTCCACTAAGGAGGTTAATCAGTGTGGGCTGTCAGATTTCAGAAGCCTGGTACTGAAACCATGAAGTCCTCTAAATGTGGACAATTTAACAGAGTATAAACGCTATTTCTACCGATAACATGGGCCTACTAGTAAAACTTTATTTTCACAATGAAAGTATTCCTTTTTTCCCCTCTGACTACCTTAATCAGTGTTTGCTCTGAAGGAGCAATGTATATATGAAGGCTGAAGTAATTTGTGGTGGGTTAATTATGCTTTTATTCTTCAATTTAATTTGTGTTAAACTGTCAAGGACTGACTCAACATAAAGGTTACCAAAACAGTCTACAAGAATATTGTCTGTAACAATGGCACAACATGCTGGAGTATTAAAAGATTGTATTGTAGAGGATGCAATGTGCACTTAATTTCCTGCAAAATTACTCAGATGCCAGTCACTAGACACAAAATTTTTGAATAAAAAACTCTTTATTTTGCTAACTTTTTGTGCTATCAACTAGCTATTAAGTCTTGATTATTAACTTAACTGATTGTTAAACAGATCATACAGAAATGAAACTGGTGCACTTTTAAAAACATCAAATCATGAACATTCTTTGGTACATTTGTAAAGAACAAGAAAGATAACATAAAAAGAAATAACAATTTCCATTATTTTAAAATGACAAAAAAAAAAGCACGGCACGGCGACGGGACGTTGTGAGAGGCCTTCCTTATGCAGCTCAACAATCCTACCACGGTCAAAGTCAGTGAGCTTTTGTGCTTTTGCCATCAGGAGGTCTTGACAGTGTAAAGACTTGACAGAAAATGACATGGAATCCAAATTTTTGCACAGCTTTTGGCTTTTAAAGGCTGTGGTCTTAAACTTTTGATCAGCTGAAAAATCATGTTTGAGTGTAAATGCAGTTTTCAATAAATTCCCTGCTCAAAAGTTTTTGTCTCTTGCTCCGATTTCTTCTTTTAGCATCGTGAAGCTCTACTTAGAACCTTCTTAAGATCCAATAGTGCAAAATGCAAATTCTTGCAATTTTTTAACTGGTCTTAAGATTGTGATCAGGAGTGTATGTGTCTGTGTGACAAAATGACAAACGGGTTGCAAATATTAAATAAATAACTGTTTGGCCCCATTCACTGCTAAAGTAATTACTTGAAACAAATTTTTATTATAGTATTAAGACATTTAATTTTAAATCACACTTGGATGACCCATGTGTAGTAATATAAAAAGTATTTTTGTTCATAAAGTAGGAAATAAAAACATAAATCATCTGTGGTAATTAAAAACAAGATATTTAAAGAATACTTGGAATATTCAATCATAAAATAAACTGATTTCAAAGATAGAGCAAAGAAAAACTCAGTCAGCATGAAATAAGCTGGAAAATGAATGCGGGTCATTTTTGACCATGTTGTGCGTTAGAAGGGGTGTGCATATGCTGAGCAGAAAAGGGTTAAACAGGCTGCAGAAAACAAACACACTGTGAAAAAAATGGAGAAATGAAAAGATTGTTTCCCAGCACAGTGACATAAAAAAGGATCTGCTGATCATCTAGCTTAGAAACAAAACTGAAATAAACTTTAAATTCCAGCACAAAGTGCAGCATTAACCTGATCCTGTTTCCACTGCCTGGTCGTTGCTGCCCTGTGTGATGAGCTGTTTCTCTGTCCAGTTATCAGGGTAAAATTCTTCTGTTTGGGAGTCACATTTCCATGTTTGCTATAATGCCTGCTCAGCAGAAAACAACACATCTGAAATGACTTCAGTGTTTTTTCTTTTTAGGATCAGATTTAATAACTGATGATTCAGTACCAGCAGAGGATTTTTCTAACACTGATAACATTTAAAATATACTGTGAAAATTCTAGCAGCAGTGGTTCGCACTGTTGCCTCACAGCAAGAAGGTCCTAGGTTTGAATCCATGTTGGGCTGAGTGTTTCTCGATTACTGGGGTTAGGTTAGTTGATGATGCTAAATTGCCCAAAGGTGTGAATGTGAGTGCAAATGATTGTCTGTCTCTCTGTGTTAGACTGGCAACCTGTCGCCAATCCACAGTCACCAGACCTGGTGACCTGTGGGATAAATGAACCCTGAAAATGGATGGATGTGTGTAAATAAGTGATATGATGTAACAAACTCTCCTAATTTGTCTTCTTCCTTCAGCTGAAAATGGCCTCATCAGCAGACGAAGCTCCTTCAGCTTCATCAGCAGGTAGGAGTTCAACAGGTTGTCTAAAGAATCCCAGCCTAACCAATCACAGGTCTTGTTGTTTCCATGTGATGTCTTTGAACCTATCAAATGCTCAAAAGTCTGTAAACTCAACTGTTCCAACTACTGCACATACATTTATAATTATGACAAAGGTCTCCATTAAGGGAAAAATTTATAATGAGTATTAAAAACAATGTAATCAACATAGCCCAAACTGTCCACTGAAACTAGCTTCTAACATAATTTCACAATGACAGGATACCAGTTGGTAAAATCTTTAGAGTGTTAACATATCTTTGAAGAACTTCATGGCTGTTTGCACTATTTAATAGTAATATATTAGCTGGAACAGGAATAAATGGGCAGTAATAGGCAGCTTTTCCCTTAAAGTGCATTAAACAGGTCAGAAAACGACACAATGCAAAAACAAGCTTCATATTATACGTAAGCAATGATCCTACATAGATATGACGGAAAGTTTTGCATTCCCTCATTTTACTGGCAATACCAAAATGAATTTTAATTAAAACAAGATTATGACAATTGAATGCAAAATGTTATCCTAAACAAATTTTAATGCTTTAGCTATATTTTCCACTGAGATTAAAAATTTTTTTTGTTGTTTGCTTTTGGCTCACAGAAGCAAATGTAACAGTTATGTTGATATGGAAAGAGGGCAGTGTAAAGGAACAGGTGAAAATTGTTTTAACAATTTTCAAGCTTTTATTTTGAAATTAATGTAGGTATTACACATTTTGATTTAAAACTAATTTGCAATCAAATCAGTTACATCCAACTGAAATATGAAATACAGTTTATAATTTATGGGTGAAATATAAGGATGGTCTTGAGTGATTATGATAATAACATGGAAAAAATATATTTGAAATATGCTTACATGCATACAAGTAATGGTTCAGTCAGTCAATGCAGTTGCTTCAGAAACTGAATCCGACCTGTTCACTTGGGGGGCAGGTGTGTCACACAGTGGTTAGTGGGTGGAGCTGCTGAGGTGGCCCCACTTGTCTCTTCACTGCTGCCTGCTCCTCAGTTTTATTTACATCTTAGATATTGAGGACCTTGGGCGTTGGCGGGGCGGGTGTGGGGCGGGTGTGGGGCGGATGAGCGCTGTTGGTCAATGCTTATGTTACATCTGTTCCTCCAATTTTAACAGCGCTGTAGCTTTCACACAGTCATACATATTCTTCCCACTACATACACTCACATACACCAGCACACACACCCAACACATCACCCCAAACACGATGAGTGGGAGGAGGGGATGGGTGGGTCTTCCCACACCTCAGTTTCCTGCACTCTAAAGCCGCATTTCCATGCGGGACGACTCGGCACGGGTCGCCTCGACTCGCCGCGGTTTGACGGCGTTTCCATTAGTAACTGGTACAAGTTTGCAGGTACTTTTTCGTACCCACTCATCCGAGGTTCTGAGCGATACAAGGCGATACAAAAATGTGACGCGGAGGACAGCATGCCACTGATTGGCCAGGGAGTGTGGTCACTAGTCATGAGAGCGACTCCTTCACCAGAATCAAGTGTTTTTAAAACCCGACAGTAAGAAACTGGAGGAATGCAAAGCACTGGTTGAATCCCTAGACCGACAGTTTGCAGCAATAGGTTTGCAACATGAGAGAAAAACGCTCTGAAACGCTCACACAGCATACATATTATAACCCTATACTGCCAGGCGATCGCCGCTGAAGCACCGTTACCTGCCCCTACTAGCCAAACAGCTGGTTAGCACAGAGCCGGAGGCCTGATGAAAGGAACTTTGAATTACCGTAATAACGCGACCGTTTGTCCCATCGGAAAAATTCAAACAGTTTCTGAAAGCTGAGAACCTGCACTTCACAGCCAACATAGGGTATTACTGTGGTGTTATTACGGTAATTGTTGCCATAAGTCCGCGAACGGCGGCTCTTTTGAAGTACACTGAGCCGATTATGTTCGGGGGTATAGGGTTATACTTAATGATAACCTTCATCCATTAAAACATTGTATGGGGGACTTATGCATGATGATTATATTAAACTGGCATTAGCTGTTAACTTACCTCTATCTCATCTATTGTTGTGTTGTGTTTTGAGCCGCGCACGAGTCATGTCATGAGGCTACTGCCTGCACTGCTATATCGACTCCACCCACACTGTGGTGGTCCTCAATTGCAATGGAAACACAACACGACCGTGCCAAATTGAGTTGACCAAGTCGACCTGTGCCAAGTCGTCCCGTATGGAAATGCGGCTTAAGTGGGGTGGGGTCTGGCTAGTGGTTCAGGGCTGGGTTGGCTGCTTCTCAGGGTTGCCGCTGGCTCTTGTCATGGTCCTGGGCCGTGTGCCAGCGTTTTGTGTTTAGTTCTGTTTTCACTGGGTTTTGTTATTTCCTAGTTTGTTTTGGTTTTCATTGTTCACCTTAGTTCTGGCTTTGTCATCAGTTGTGGTTTTCTAGTTCACTTTGGCCCTGTCTCCCCTGTGTCTGTGTTTTTGTGTCTGTTTTGTCCTTTTGTCATGTCACGGACCTCCTGTGTTTTCGTATTAACAGTGTTGTGAATTGTCGGCATCTCTGTCCTGTGTCTGTGTTTCTCTTTGTGTTTCCCTGTGTGTTGGTCCCTGTTTGGTTTCTTCTGTGTGCCAGTCCCCTGTGTTAAGTCTCCGTGTACCTTGTTAGGTGTTTCCTGTTTTGACAGTCTCGTGTTCTCTGTACTTTGTGTTTAGTTTTGCTTCCCTGTGTTATTAGTTTCATTTGCTTCACCTGCTGTGCCCTGCTGTTTCCTCTTGCCCTGATTAGCTGATGTGTATTTGAGCCCTCAGTTTTCTTCTTTTCTTTGTTGCGTCCGCATCCATGTTTCCTCCGCTGTGTGTATATCACCCTGCCCCTCTGTTTTTTAGTTCTGGCTCCTGTCCAGCCCTGTATAGCTCTGTTCGGTCATCGTGTCTCAATAAACAACCCTTTAGTTAAGTTCATATATGAGTCCTGCATTTTGGGGGGTCTGCCTTCTCCACACAATGACAGCTCTGTGCTGGTACCTCCTTGCCAACACCTTGTGTTCATGTAGGGTCTGTGTGCATGTGTGTGAGTGCATGACTGGTATATATGTGTGTTTGTGTGTATGAGTATGTGATCTATATACTTTGGTGTGTATGCATCTGTACAGTTGAGCCTGGGTCTGTTGCTTACTGAGTCTTGACCCCTGTGGGAAATGTTACCCCTCCCTACCGCTCCCTGCTGATCGTTGCTATCTCCCCTGGGATGTGGGTGCCTGTAGGTCCCAGGGTGCATGGCTCATTGCCTCTGGCTCTCTTTGGCCATGGGAGCCCCGTCTAGGGTCTCCCTCCTTCGTCCTCTGGGGCGTGCGCGCAGTTATCATCAGGATGCATGTCCACACACACACACACACACACACACACACACACACACACACACACACACACACACACACACACACACTAGGCTAGACTAGGCCTAGACTAGGCTAGGCTATCATAAAAAAGTTGATCTATTTCAGTAATTCCATTTAAAAAGTGAAACTTGTATATTATATTCATTCATTACTCACAGACTGATTTCAAAGGTTTATTTCTTTTAATTTTGATGATTATAACAGAACTAATGAAAACCCCAAATTCAGTATCTCAGAAAATTAGAATATTACTTAAGACCAATACAAAAAAAGGATTTTTAGAAATGTTGGCCAACTGAAAAGTATGAACATGAAAAGTATGAGCATGTACAGCACTCAATACTTAGTTGGGGCTCCTTTTGCCTGGATTACTGCAGCAGTGCGGCGTGGCATGGAGTCGATCAGTCTGTGGCACTGCTCAGGTGTTATAAGAGCCCAGGCTGCTCTGATAGTGGCCTTCAGCTCTTCTGAATTGTTGGGTCTGGTGTATCACATCTTCCTCTTCACAATAGCCCATAGATTTTCTATGGGGTTAAGATCAGGTGAGTTTGCTGGCCAATTAAGAACAGGGATACCATGGTCCTTAAACCAGGTACTGGTAGCTTTGGCACTGTGTGCAGGTGCCAGGTCCTGTTGGAAAATGAAATCTGCATCTCCATAAAAAGTTGGTCAGCAGCAGGAAGCATGAAGTGCTCTAAAACTTCCTGGTAGACGGCCGCGTTGACCTTGGACCTCAGAAAACACAGTGGACCAACACCAGCAGATGACATGGCACCCCAAACCATCACTGACTGTGGAAACTTCACACTGGACCTCAGCCAGCGTGGACTCTGTCCCTCTCCTCTCTTCCTCCAGACTCTGGGACCTTGATTTCCAAAGGAAATGGTAAATTGACTTTGATCAGAGAACAAAACTTTGGAGCACTCAGCAGCAGTCCAGTCCTTTTTGTCTTTAGTCCAGGCGAGACGCTTCTGACACCGTCTCTGTTCAACAGTGGCTCGACACGAGGACTGAGACAGCTGAAACCCATGTCTGCATACATCTGTGCTGGTGGTTCTTGAAGCACTGACTCCAGCTGCAGTCCACTCTTTGTGAATCTCCCCCACATTTTTGAATGGCTTTTGTTCCACAATCCTCTCCAGGGTGCGTTTATCCCTATTGTTGTACACTTTTTTCTACCACATCTTTTCCTTCCCTTCACTTCTCTATTAATGTGCTTGGACACAGAGCTCTGTGAACAGCCAGCCTCTTTAGCAATGACCTTTTGTGTCTTGCCCTCCTTGTGAAAGGTGTCAAAGGTCATCTTTTGGACAACTGTCAAGTCAGCAGTCTTCCCCATGATTGTGTAGCCTACAGAACTAGACTGAGAGACCATTCAAAGGCCTTTGCAGGTGTTTTGAGTTAATTAGCTGATTAGAGTGTGGCACCAGGTGTCTTCAATATTGAACCTTTTCAATAGGACAAATGGTTGCGGAGTTACTGTAAAAAGCCAGCTGATCAAAGTTACTTTGATTAGCTGACTCAGTGGTGATAAGCTACGTCTTAACCAGCTGTTCGCGGCTTGAAAGAGCAGGAAACCAGTGCTTCAGCAGCGATCGTCCAAAGTTAAAGGGTTAAAAATAGAGAGGGTGTCTGTCTCCTAAATCCAAATTGGGAGCTTGTTCCACAGAAGAGGGGCCTGAAAGATGAAGGCTCTGCCTCCCATTCTACTCTTAAATTGTCATGTTCTGGGTCCTCATGACCCAGCGTTTTTGGTTTATGCTTTGATTTGTATTGGACTTCTCTTTTCTGAGTTATGAATTAGGATCTTAGGTTATCATGGTTTTCTGTTTAGTCATTTGTGTTTGGTTTCTATTTCCCTCATGTTTTCTTTCCCATGATCCGTGTTCAGGTGTTTGTGTATCCCTTTGGTGTCACGTCTGCGTTATGTTTTTGCTTTCCATGTTGTCCTGTTTTGTCGTTGTGCCTATGTATATTTTTTTCTCATGTTTTAGTCCCTTGTCTCATGTCTTGTGTTTAGTTTGACATCCTGGTGTTTCCCTATGTGTTTAGGTTTCTGTTTTGGTCATGTTTAGGTTCTGCCTGTGTGTTAAGTCTGCGTTACTATTGTACTATTGTAGGGTTTTTGGGGTTTTTACCCACAATACAAAGCACCTTGAGGCGACTGTTTGTTGTGTTTTGGCGCTATATAAATAAAACTGAATTGAGTTGAATTACTAGGTTTGGTTACTTCCTGTTTTTATTTTGATAGTCTCTTGTCCTGTGTGCAGTGTGTTTAGTTTGGCTTCCCCTTGTGTCATCAGCATTATTGTGTTCAGCTGTGTTCCCATCTGTTGCCCATTCCCTGATTATCCCTCTTTGTATATATTGTCTGTGTTCTTGTTAGTTCTTTGTCAGGTCGTCGTCTTTGTTTGGGCATGTGTCGTGTCGTGTCGTGTCGTGTCGTGTCGTGTCGTGTCGTGTCGTGTCGTGTCGAGTACTCTAGTTTCCACAATCAGTGATGGTTTGGGTGCCATGTCAGTACTCTAGCTGCAGCATTTTGGATCAGCTGAAGGCTTTTCAGGGAGCTTTTAGGACAGCCTGATAATAACGAATTACAATAGTCCAGCCTAGAAGTAATAAATAAATGAATTAGCTTTTCAGCATCATGCTGAGATGAGATGTTTCTTATTTTAGAAATATTGTGCAAATGCAAGAAAGCGGTCCAATATATTTGATTAATATGTGTATTTAAGGACATATCCTGGTCAAAAATGACTCCAAGATTTCTCATAGTGTTACTGGAGGCCAAAGTAATGCCATCCAGAGTATCTGGTTCAACACCACATTTCTAAGATTTGTGGGGCCGAGTACAAGAAATTCAGTTTTATCTGAATTTAGAAGCAAGAAATTAGAGGTCATTCAGGCCTTTATGTCTTTAAGACATTCCTGCAGTTTAACTAATTAATGTCATCTTGCTTTATGGATAGATAAAGGTGGGTATCATCTGCATAACAATGAAAACATATGAAATGAAAATGCTTTCTAATAATACTGCCTAAGGGAAGCATGTATAATGTAAATCTAAAAGGTGAAATTCTCAATTAAATGTGTCTTTTACTTCTTTCTTTAGAGAAAGAAGTTGCTGATGTGCGGACAGAGTTTGTGAAGAGGGTGACAGAAGAAAGCCTTAAACAGCTCCTTGAGGCTCTTGAAAGAGATGAAGTCTTGAATGATTTGGAGACAGAATCGATACTGGAGGAGAACCGAGCCAGAGCAAATAAGGCCCGTTGCTTCATTGACACAGTGAAGAAAAAAGGAGACAGAGCCTGCAGGATAATGATCAGACATCTTAAAATAACAAATCCTGCACTTTCCAATCAGCTGGGTTTGTCCTCTGGGTCATCTACTCAGTTAGGTGAGACCACTTTTTCTGCAATGATGGTACCATTGTACAATTTCTTTAAATTGTGTGTGTTTATCTATTTTAAATGCTAGACCTGTCTTGATCCCTTTTTTTTGTTGGCCAGCTTCCATTTGAAACATGTATTGCATCCCTTATTGGTTTTTTAATTATTAGAATTCTCAATTTGTTCCCCACAACTTTATTATTGGTTGTATTTTTTTTTTCCTTTTTCAAAGTGCTCAGTTTATTTCTTTCTTTCTGTTTCATTCTTTCCAGTGATACTATCCACTTTGTACCTGATACGTTCCATATTTTAAATTTGACCGCTAACAGCAATCAATGAAAAACATAAAGTAGTCTAGCCAAACTAAATAAACTAACTATGGACTGATGGATATCTTCAGTAGTATGCAAAAGTCTTGACCCATGTATGTTTTTTAAAAGAAAAAAGAAAATGCTTGGAAAATAGGAAACAGGTTCAATGATTTATGATTCATTGAAAGGTGCAAAAATACATGGAAAATAGCATATAAGGCAAAAACAGAGTTTGTAATATATATATATATATATATATATATATATATATATATATATATATATATATATATATATATATATATATATATATATATATATATTATACACACCTACTTTCTGACCCTGCATTGGGACCCACACTCTGCCAGCCAAAATAAATCTATATGATTGCTTGTGAAATGACCCCCTTTTCTTACAAATATTGGACCAGAGGTGGCCAACATCAGTGTAATTGATTTAACCTTACTGTCTAAAGATTTGATATTGGTAGATCTCCATTAATTGACCAGCAACAACCATGCTAATTGGCCTTAGACTGGCAGGGCTAGGCAAACTTAAGTTAGTTCCTGTTTGGGAGGTGTACCATTGGCATCATTCTCCTCCTTAATGGGCCACCAGTGTTGTGACGCTGTGCTTACCTGGCAGGTACTTCTTCACACTTTAAAGTAGACCTTTATTCAGACCATGGATATTTACTATCACCAGCCCATAATTTGCATTTCATTGAGATATTTTTGTTTCTGTCACCCCCAAATTCCAAATGATGTATCTTCCATCATATAAAAGAAGTTATCTATGCCAAGCTCACTAGCTAAGGTATACAATATGTTTGGATATCTTCCACTGGTATGCAGGTATCTATTTAGGAGAGAGAGAATTACAGAAACAGAGCAAAACCATCTGTGAGATTTCTTTTATGCTTTTTATATTTTTGAAGAATGGTAGAAATATTATTTCTTATTTGTAAGAGTAAATGCTGATAACCTAAACTGCAAGAAGAATTACAGTTCCTGTTGCCACAAAGGTTTAACCCTTATATGTGTGCACTTTTTTGCTTACGTTGTTAGTGACCTGGGGTTATTCTGTACCCCATGGATTTAATCAAAGAAAGCATAGATATAACCATAAAATGAACGTTATTTCAACCAATAAATGAACACTGCATGCATTTAACCACCAAAGAAACACTGGATGCATTTAAACAACTGAATTGGAATATTCTGCAAAACATTTATCATTAGCAACTAGCAACCTCATTCTGGATGAACATACCTAAAATGAAGTTACACAGTACCAGGTAGGTGATAAGACTTGGGAACAAAAATATCCAGATACATGTATAAAAAGACTAGATAATTCCATCTAAATTTGTCTGATATGAAACCTTTTCAAAATATTTTTTATTACGACAACTAACTTTTTTCTGTGTTCACTGTACAGTAACATCCCCAAGTCCAAGGTCAATGTCCTGCATTTCTAGCCATGCCAGATATGCTGACACTTTTTGTATGTCTTACCCCTACTTATTCTCCCAGATCTTTTACAGTTGCAGCTGGATGTATATAGGATTTGATTCAAGTATTCTAGTCCTATCTATATACCTATCTATATATCTATAAATATATATCTATATATCCTACCTATATAGAGATACCACAAAGTAGCAGTGCTGCATCAAAAAGAGAAACCTTTTGGCAATGATGGAAACCCTGGGGTACAGAATTACCCCAGGTCCATAAAACTGTAAATTTTGCAATTAAAATCAATAACTTAATAAGTGGCTATTGATTGATGAAGGCAATAGATGAAAAAAGGGCCGGTAAGGACCAAAGAACAAACTCCTAAAAGGATTGCTCTATAACATTTACTTCAATAATATTATTTTAAAAAATTGGGACTTGGGGTACAGAATTACCCCAGGAACACATAATAGGGTTTTAAGACAACTCTGAGTTACACCATAAAACATTAACCCCATCTCTATATAAATACAGCATTCACATCCTGTTCACACTTAACTCACAACTGCTTCACAACTGCCAGTGTCTTGTTTTCAAATTTATACATATATTTACTTTATTTTCCTCTGGTCTTTCAGAGGTTCTTGATGAGTGTAAGCCAAAACTTAAATCTGCTCTGAAGAAGAAGTTCCAGTGTGTGTTTGAGGGCATCGCTAAAGCAGGAAACCCAACCCTTCTGAATCAGATCTACACAGAGCTCTACATCACAAAGGGAGGGGCTGCAGAGGTCAATGATGAACATGAGGTCAGACAGATTGAAACAGCATCCAGGAAACCAGACAGACCAGAAACAACAATCAGACAAGAAGACATCTTTAAAGGCTCACCTGGAAGAGATGAACCAATCAGAACAGTGCTGACAAAGGGAGTGGCTGGCATTGGGAAAACAGTCTTAACACAGAAGTTCACTCTGGACTGGGCTGAAGACAAAGCCAACCAGGACATCCAGTTAATGTTTCCATTCACTTTCAGAGAGCTGAATGTGCTGAAAGAGGAAAAGTTCAGCTTGGTGGAACTTGTTCATCACTTCTTTACTGAAACCAAAGAAGCAGGAATCTGCAGCTTTGAAGACTTCCAGGTTGTGTTCATCTTTGATGGTCTGGATGAGTGTCGACTTCCTCTGGACTTCCACAAAATTAAAACCCTGACTGATGTTACAGAGTCCACCTCAGTGGATGTGCTGTTGATAAATCTCATCAGGGGAAAACTGCTTCCCTCTGCTCACCTCTGGATAACCACACGACCTGCAGCAGCCAGTCAAATTCCTTCTCAGTGTGTTGGCAGGGTGACAGAGGTCAGAGGGTTCACTGACCCACAGAAGGAGGAGTACTTCAGGAAGAGATTCAGAGATGAGGAGCAGGCCAACAGGATCATCTCCAACATCAAGTCATCAAGAAGCCTCCACATCATGTGCCACATTCCAGTTTTTTGTTGGATAACTGCTACAGTACTGGAGGATGTGCTGAAAACCACAAAAGTGGAGGAGAGCTGCCCAAGACCATGACTGAGATGTACATCCACTTCCTGGTGGTTCAGGCCAAAGTGAAGAAGGTCAAATATGATGGAGGAGCTGAGACAGATTCACACTGGAGTCCAGAGAGCAGGAAGATGATTGAGTCTCTGGGAAAACTGGCTTTTGATCAGCTGCAGAAAGGAAACCTGATCTTCTATGAATCAGACCTGACAGAGTGTGGCATCGATATCAGAGCAGCCTCAGTGTACTCAGGAGTGTTCACACAGATCTTTAAAGAGGAGAGAGGGCTGTACCAGGACAAGGTGTTCTGCTTCATCCATCTGAGTGTTCAGGAGTTTCTGGCTGCTCTTCATGTCCATCTGACCTTCATCAACTCTGGAGTCAATCTGCTGGAACAGAAAGTTAACCAGACAGAGAAACAATTCTACCAGAGTGCTGTGAACAAGGCCTTACGGAGTCCAAATGGACACCTGGACTTGTTCCTCCGCTTCCTCCTGGGTCTTTCACTGCTGAACAATCAGACTCTCCTACGAGGTCTTCTGACACAGACAGGAAGTAGCTCACAGACCAATCAGGAAACAGTCCAGTACATCAAGAAGAAGCTCAATGAGAATCTGTCTGCAGAGAAAAGCATCAACCTGTTCCACTGTCTGAATGAACTGAATGATCGTTCTCTAGTGGAGGAGATCCAACAATCCCTGAGATCAGGAAGTCTCTCCACAGATAAACTGTCTCCTGCTCAGTGGTCAGCTCTGGTCTTCATCTTACTGTCATCAGAAGAAGATCTGGATGTGTTTGACCTGAAGAAATACTCTGCTTCAGAGGAGGCTCTGCTGAGGCTGCTGCCAGTGGTCAAAGCCTCCAACAAAGCTCTGTAAGTTATCAAAAAAAAATTTATACTTTAAATACACTTTTGAAACAGGAAAGTACTTTCTTCATATGGTCTGTACACTGGTGTGAAAACCTTGTGCTTTCTTAGTATTTGTCACACTTCCATATTTTCAGATTAACAAATTTTAATAATATAACCATTGTTAATATCAGACAACATGTAGTTTATATAGAATAGACTGTCTTTATTGTCATTATACAGGATGTACAATGAGATTGGAGAATAAAAATTGACTATTTTCCCTTAATTGATTAAAGCATCATTTAATAACCAGAGTATAATATAAAACAGTTATTTTTGTCTAATATTAAAATTTCTTTGATGATCCAAAAAATGTGAGTTCGACAAATATGTAACAAACTAAGAAATCAGTAAGGAGGCAAATACTTTTTCACAGCAGTGTATTAGGGTTGGAAACAAGATATGGAGAGAAAATAAAGCAGCATCTCTGTGGATGCACAGTTACATTAAGCATTGATTTAAAAAAAAAAAAAGTCAGATCAACAGAAATATCATCCTCTTGTGATGGATCAGTGTTGCTGGACACACGTATGCACGTATGCACACACCCACGCACGCACGCCTGCATGCACCCAGATACAGTGGCGCAAAAAGTGGCTATGCACTATATGCAATGCATAGGGGTGCCGCACAATGGGGGGCGTCAAAGCAATGTGGGGAAATTACTTCTGTAGTTGCATTTTTTGTATTTAACAGCTGTGCATATGATATGATCAATAACAGAGGCACGGTGCTGATTAGGCACCCCTGTGCTTCTTCACCCCCCCTTCTTCTAGATCAAAAGATTGCCTTGATTGGTGAGTTCTTGCCAGTGACTTTGACCATTATTGACACAATCATCCATCAGCACAACCCTACACTATGTTATATGTCTTCAGGCTGTGTAGCTGTAACCTGTCAGAGAGAAGCTGGAAAGCTCTGTCCTCCTCTCTTCAACTAGAAGACTGTGAGCTGACAGAGCTCGACCTGAGTAACAACAACCTGCAGGACTCAGGATTGAAGCTGCTGCTTGCTGGATTGAAGAGTCCTTACTGTAAACTGGAGACACTCAGGTCAGATCATGTGGTTTGTGATTTAATGTGAGATCTGTTTACCAAACACTTGTTACATTTAATTTATATCCTGACATGTTCTTATTGTAAATCTCTTTCAAATTGTTCTTTGAGTTTCATTGCATCTTAAACCAGACCTGTGGGGCGGGTAAGGGGTGCTTCAGCGGCGGTCACCCGGCAGTATAGGGTTACAATATGTAAGCTGTGTGTGCATTTCAGATGGCTCTTACGTTGCAAACCTACTGCTGCAAACTGTCGGTCTGGGGATTCAACCAGTGCTTTGCATTCCTCCAGTTTTTTGCTGTCGGGTTTAAAATGGCACGCTTGATTCTGGTGAAGGAGTCGCTCTCATGACTCCACTAGTGACCACACTCCCTTGCCAATCAGTGGCATGCTATCCTCCATGTCACATTTTTGTATCTCCTCGTATCGCTCAGAAACCCGGGTGAGTGGGTATGAAAAAGTACCTGCAAACTTGTACCAGTTACTAATGGAAACGCCGTCAAACCGCGGCGAGTCGAGGCGACCTGCGCCGAGAAGTCCCATATGGAAACGTGGCTTAAATGATACATAAATTATACGATTTTGCCTTTTTAATCTCTTTGTATGCGACAAGCCCTGATGATGGAGGATATGCCAGTACGATTGTCTCAAGTGTCATTGTTCCACTATTTAGGCTCAGATCATTTGATGTTTGATGGCAGTGACGGGAAATGCAAACTTCTCTCAGATACGTTAAACCTAAGGTAACGAGTCTGTTTGAAAAGGTAAGAAGTAGAAAGTACAGACACTTGTGTAAACCTGTAGGGAATAAAAGTAAAAAGTTGTCAAAAAATACTCAAGTGAAGTACAGATACCTGAACTGTACTTTACTGTACTCGCTACTACTTAAGTACAATAATGAAGCACTTGTACTTAATTGGTTCCCACCTCTGGTATTACTGTATTAGAAATTTACAGAAACTGTTTAGAAAACTACCTCTACCAGCCAGATACTGACCCCACCATTCTCTGATGAAGCAACCAACTAGCAACTGTTACAGTGTGTTTTTTGCTTGTGAAGGCAGTGACAATTTTCTGATTCTGATTCATAAACAAAGAATCAGAAAAATATCAAGTACATGGACCCTCTCAGCTCAGAAAATCGCAGTCTGCAAGCAGTTAGCTGCAACCAACCTTACCGAGAGAGAGAGCTTTTTCTCTAAGCTAACCTAACATCTTATTTCACTGCTATGCACAACCCTATTGGTTCAAAACAGATGGGGGCGGGCTTTGGTTTAAACCTTGCCTTCGCTTCGTTGGTGCACGAGCTGGTCCCAGCCCCTTGGCACATCCAATCGGCAACCCAGAAACCCTAAACAGGAAGAAAGACACCTACAGAGTAGACCACGCTCTTTAAGGAGACGTGACTATTTTGTATTTCCTGAAGCAGTGGGGAGGTGATGTTTTTACTGTTCACCTTTCACTTTAATACCTGCAGTGTTTCAGCAACTTTATCAGGGATTTACGTACAAAACATATTTTCCAAAGTCATGACGGTTGAACAACAAGTTTAATGCATCTTTATACGGCCATGGAGAACAATCTGACCGCTCGTTTCACATTTTATCTGAATTCTGTTTCTCTATCTAATTTATTTGAATTCTTCAACCCACTGCTTCAGGCACTACTTAGTTATTTTAGTTCAATCATTATTTAAGCCAACTAATAATTTTTTTATTGCCCTTCTACTCTTTAGAGCTTTGAGTCAGCTGCTAAGTTACTATTCATTGGCTACTAATTCCATTTAATTTAATCATTTGCTTGATTCTCCAACTCCTTTGACACAGCAACACAGCAAAAATTAGTAAAGAAAAACCCAAAATTCATAATCCCAGTTCTTAAGTCCACAGTGGTTGGGCAGTGGTTAAGCCTCTGGTGCTTCTCCCTGAAATTTCTGACTGAGCAGAGAAGCCCAGGCTTCCCTCTCCCCAGCCACCTCTACCAGCTCATCCGGGAGGACAGCAAGGTGTTCCCAGTTCAGCCGAGAGAGATAATCTCTCCAATGTGTCCTGTGTTGAATGGTCGCATTCCTCACCAGCCACCCTTTGAAGGAAACTCATTTCTGCTGCTTGTATTCGCGATCTTATTCTTTCGGTCACTACCCAAAGCTCGTGACCATAGGTGAGGGTAGGAACGTGGATCGACCAGTAAATCGAGAGCTTCGCTTTTACACTAAGTTCCCTCTTCACCACGACAGACTGGTGGAGCGTCCACATCACTACAGATGCAGCCCCGATCTGTCTGTCAATTTCCCGCTCCCTTCTCCCATCACTTGTGAACAAGACCCCGAGATACTTAAACTCCTCCACCGGGGGCAGGAACTCGTCCCTCAGCCGGAAAGGGCACTCCACCCTTTTCTGGCTGAGGACCATGGCCTCAGACTTAGAGGTGCTGATTCTCATGCCAGCCACTTCACACTCAGCTGTGAACTGTTCCACTGCTTGCCGGAGGCCACCCCCTGATGAAGCCAACAGGAATGCATCGTCCGCAAAGAGCAGAGACGAGATTCTGAGGTCACCAAGGAAGAAGCCTTCCACCACCTGGCTACACCTAGAAATTCTGTCCATAAAAATTATGAACAGAATCAGTGACAAAGGGCAGCCCTGATGGAGTCCAACACTCACAGGAAACGAGCCCAACTTATGATCGGCTATACGGACCAACCTCTCACTGCAGTTGTACAGGGACTGAACGGCCTGCACAACGGGCCAGACACCCCATACTCCTGAAGGACCTCCAACAGGATACCCTGAGGGACACAGTTGAATACCTTCTCCAGGTCCACAAAGCACATGTAGACTGGTTGGGCAAACTCCCATGCACACTCGAATATCCTTGAGAGGATAAAGAGGTGGTCCAGCATTCCACGACCAGGACAAAAACCGCATTGTTCCTCTTGGATCTGAGGTTTGACTAATGGACGGACCCTCCTTTCCAGCACCCTGACATAGACCTTACCGGGGAGGCTGAGGAGTGTGATCCCTCGAAAGTTGGAGCATACCCTCCGGTCTCCCTTCTTAAAGATGGGGACCACCACCCCAGTCTGCCAATCCAGTGGCACTGCCCCAGATTTCCACGCGATGTTGCAGAGGCGTGTCAACCAAGACAGCCCTACAACATCCAGAGCCTTCAGGAACTCAGGGCGAGCCTCATCCACCCCAGGGGTCCTGCCACCAAGGAGTTGTTTAACTGCCTCAGTGACCTCACCCCCAGTGATGTTCAAGTCATCCCCCTCATCCCCAGACTCTGCTTCCACTACAGAAGGCGTGTCAGTGGGATTCAGGAGGTCCTCGAAATATTCCTTCCACCGTCTGACTATAGCCTCAGTTGAAGTCAGCAGCACCCCACCCGCACTATAAACCGTGTGAGTGGAGCACTGCTTTCTCCTCCTGAGTCGCCTGATGGTTTGCCAGAATCGCTTCGATGCCGTCTGAAAGTCTTTTTCGTTTTTTTCCATAGCCTCACTGATCTCCTCCCACACCCGAGTTTTTGCTTCAGCCACCGTCTGAGCTGCATTCCACTTGGCCTGTCAATACCTGTCAGCTGCCTCCGGAGTCCCACAGGCTAACCAATCCTCCTCCTTCAGCTTGATGGCTCCCTTCACCTCTGGTAACCACCATCTGGTTTGGGGGTTACCGCCACAACAGGCACCAACCACCTTGCAGTCGCAGCTCTGAGCAGCAGCCTCAACAATGGAGGTGCGGAACATGGTCCATTCGGACTCAATGTCCTCAGCCTCCCTCGGAATGCTGTCGAAGTTCTGCCGGAGGTGGGAGTTGAAGATCTTGCTGACTGGGGCTTCTGCCAGGGGTTCCCAGCGCACCCTCACAATATGTTTAGGTGCACCAGGTCCAGGTCCAGCATCTTCCCCTGCCACCTGATCCAACTCACCACCAAGTGGTGATCAGTTGACAGCTCAGCTCCTCTCTTCACCCGAGTGTCCAGAACATATGGCCGCAGAGCTGATGATACGATTACAAAATCGATAATTGACCTGCAACCTAGGGTGTCCTGGTGCCATGTGCACTTAGGGCCATCCTTTTGTTTGAACATGGTGTTCATTATGGACAAACTGTGGTTTGCACAGAAGTCCAGTAACAAAACACCATTCGGGTTCAGATCGGGCAGGCCGTTCCATCCAATCACGCCCCTCCAGGTCTCACTGTCATTGCCCACGTGAGCGTTGAAGTCTCCCAGCAAGACGATGGAGTCACCGGATGAGCACTCTTAAGCACCCCACCTAGCGACTCGAAAAAGGGTGGGTACTCTGAACTGTCATTCGGCGCATTAGCGGAAACAGTCAAGACCCGTTCCCCAGCCCAAAGGTGCAGGGAAACAACCCTCTCATCCACTGGTGAAAACTCCAACGTGCAGGCAGCAAGCTTGGGGGATACAAGGATAGCTGGGGATACTCCAGCACGCCTCCTCTCACCAAGGACAACTCCACACTGGAACAGAGTCTAGCCCCTCTCCAGAAGACTGGTTCCAGAGCCCAGGCCATGCATTGAGGTGAGCCCAACTATATCTAGCTGTTATCTCTCAACCTCATGCACTAGCTCAGGCTCCTTCCCCATCAGAGAGGTGACATTCCATGTCCCAGTACATTGTTCTTAATGGCTGACCTCCTGCTCTCCCCTGTGATGCCCAGGGTTCCATGGGCCTTGCTGAGTGAGTTGCCTTCAGACCCCCGACAGCCCACTTCCACTGGCATGCACATGGTCCTCCTCCTTGTGGAGCTTGACACCAGGATGATGTCCGGTCTCAAGACTGATCTAGATAGACTGTTACATTTATAATGCTGCATTTTAAGCAAAATTACCATTAGCAGAATCACAGTGATGAAAGTATGAATAACATACTTTCATCACTAACATGAGCTACCTGGATATTCTTTTCCTCTCTCAAAGGCCTCTGTCTCTGTGCTGAGGGTCTGGATTTGTCTGAGGGATTTTTTTTTTTTTTTTAAATGTGTTTGTATTCATTTGTGGTGTTGCCATAGTAGACAATAGCCTTCATACACAGATTGCAGTTCTCAGTCTTTTCATTTACAGCTGTAAAATATCTCCACAGGATGCTACTTTTCACTTACTGCAGCCTACATGTGTATGCTCAGTGCTGCTGAGTCACAAGATGGCACGGCAACTAATTACAGAAGAGCAGGGGATGAGGGGGCAAAGTGTGTGAAGAATGGTGTTTGCATAGATGTTGAATTTTTTGATGAAACAGAAGCAATGGAGTATTGAATGTAGTATCAATTTCATCACTCTAGTATTAATCTGATACTGGTTGTCATGTTCTGCTGCGGCTGTCAAGGCAAAAGACCCTAACGCAAGACCCTTAAGGCTCGAATAACGTTTAACTTAAACTTTATTAAACATAAATCAAAAATACCAAAAACTGGATGGGAGCCAGCTACATAAGAAAACATGAAAACTTGAATTACAAAACACACAGCAGTAAGCTGCCATTCAAGGCTATACAGCTGAGGATGCGATAAAGAACTAAACACTGAGACCTTCAATACACACAAACTAGGTAAGTGTCAAGTGGAAACAACAGGGCACAAAAGATGAAGCAAATGAAACTAATAACACATGAAGCAAAACTCGACACCAAGCACAGGGAACACGGGACTGCCAAAATAAAACAGGAAGTGAGAAACCATGACACACAAGCAGACTTAACAGAACACGAGGAATAACAGACAAGAGAGACACCACAACACGAGGGAGCAAGACTAAGGGGTAACAAGACTCTAAGGCTAAGGGAAGGGAAACCTAAACACCACACAGGGAAACAAAAGGAAGGAAAGGGCCAAGACACAGGACAAATGAAGGGAAACCCAAATAAGATACAAATAAATAACAGAACACCCAAACAACAAACTGAGACACTAAACTGAAAGAAAAACTAAGAAACACAACCCGAAAAGTAAAACACAAACAGGACTACACAAAAAGGAGCTAAAACCAGTGGACCGCCGGTCCATGACCATGACACCAGTACCTTCATTGATGTATAGCTATCAATTTAGGATTGATCCACCCAATAGAATCACACCAATTAAATTAAAATGTACATCAATCAATCTTTTTTCTTTAATTTTTTTTCATCTCCCTGGAACTTTTTTGTGCTGCCTGCAAATTCGTCATTAACTTGCACAAAAAGTTACAGTGATGCCTACTTAAGAAGACTAATCCTTTACTGCTTGCTTTCTTATTATTGTCTCTTCAGAGTGAGTCTCTGTAACCTCTCAGAGAGAAGCTGTCAAACTCTGTCCTCAGTTCTCAGCTCCCAGTCCTCTAGTCTGACAGAGCTGGACCTGAGTAACAATGACCTGAAGGACTCAGGAGTGAAAGCTTTATCTTCTGGACTGGAGAATCCACATTGTAAACTGGAAACACTCAGGTCAGCATTCTTCAAATGTTCAACAGATGACTAAAATCTGGTTTCCATTAGTGTCTAACTGATGCAGGACTGTGTCTGCTGTGATTTGTCAAATTATCTAAAGTGTGGCAGTTTTTGTTCTCTGCTCAAAGAATTTTCTTTTTTTGAGTTTCTTTATTTTAAAGGAGTCTATACCTAAACCATCACTCATATTGACGATCAATATTAGGGTTGATCCACCCACGAGTAGCACTCCAATTAAATTAAAATGTAAATCAACCAGTTTTGTTTCTTTTACCTTCCTGAAACTTTTTTGTGCTGCCTCCCAATTCTTCACTGACTTGCATTTCCTCAAAGTTACAGTGATGTTTACTTAAGAAGACTAATCCTTTACTACTTGCTTTCTTATTGTCTTTTCAGACTGAATCTCTGTAACCTCTCAGAGAGAAGCTGTCAAACTCTGTCCTCAGTTCTCTGCTCCCAGTCCTCTAGTCTGACAGAGCTGGACCTGAGTAACAATGACCTGAAGGACTCAGGAGTGAAAGCTTTATCTTCTGGACTGGAGAATCCACATTGCAAACTGGATACACTCAGGTCAGCATTCTTCAAATGTTCAACAGATGACTAAGATCTGGTTTCCACTGGTGTCGAACTGATTTGTCAAATTATCTAAACTGTGGCTTCTGGAGCTTGAAAAAAGTAGTGTGACTACACTTCTTGTGGTTTCTTGAAGACATTTCACCTCTCATCTGAAAGACTTCTTCAGTTCTCAAACCAAAAGGTGGAGTGACCCGGGTATATTAACCCCAGTTGGTGTAGTCCTCTAGAGGTGGTTGTGACCCACTATCGTTCGTGTGCATAATCACATTTGCCAAGGTGTGAAAGGAGGCGTGGTTCATTACAATCAGTGGTTTCAGGTGAAACCAATTTAGAACTTTGCTCCATTGTATCAAGTGACTTATTGAGGTCTTCGGAACCAAGGTGTAAACGCAGGTTGAGGCACCTGGAGAGGGAGCTCAGGACAGCAATCTAAACAGGGGAAAGTTGGCCATGTAGTCCACCTCCTCTGTTCAACAGGGGTTGTTCAGTGGACATAGATGGCTTCTTTTTACTCCTCTTTCAAACCATCTGTCATAAGAGTGCCCTTTCTCCTTTAGATGCAGATGTACAGCTGAGTCTTGTTGAAGTGACTCTTCGATGTTGTGCCAGTCGTTGGTGAAGAGGCTGTTTGGTTTCTCCAATGTAGAGGTCCGAGCACTCTTCACTGCAATTGCACAGCATACACTATTTTGCATATCTTGTGTTTGGGGGTTTTGTCCTTGGGATAGACCAGTTTTTGCCTTAGAGAGTGACTTGGTTTGAAGTATACTGCAAAGTCATGCTTGGAGAAAATTCTTCTGAGTGACAGTGTTGTTCCGCTTGTCATTCTTCTCCCTAATTTGAGTTTGACCTTTTTTTCCTTGTGCATTTTGGCAGATTTGATGAAAGCCCAGTTGGGATAACCACATGTTGTGAGCGCTTTCTTTACATGTGTGTTTTCCTTTTCTTTCTCTTCTGCCTAAGAGGGATCGGTTTCTGCCCAATGTTGCAAGGTCCTGATTACCCCAAGTTTGTGTTCTAGTGGGTGATGGGAGTCAAAGAGAAGGTACTGGTCTGTGTTTGTAGGCTTCCAGTAAACTTCAGTGTAGAGACTTCCATTTTGTTCAATAAGCACTGCACAGTCCAGTAATGGTAAACCTTTTGTTTTGTAGTGGTGGGCTGATCGATCCAAATATTGAAAATATCAATACCAACATTGGTTTGATATTGATCAATACCGGTGTAATGAGATCGATACTTTAGCTTCAGTTTCTCTCCTGTATGCAGCGCAGCAGTTTCAGCAAAGATGCAGGCTGTCTAAGTGCCAGCAGGCACACTTTGCTCCTCCCCTCCCTGTGGTGTTTTGACATTATACCATCAGGCGAACCCTAACAAATTTTACTTGGGGAAAATTACTTGGGGATATTTTTTATTACAATTTGTATTATACTTTCTTCACACTGTACTGGGGGAAAAAGTTTTAATTTGTTCTTGAGTGATCATTTTGTTACACTTTATTTAAGAAAAAAATCAAGACATCACAATATATGGGGAAAATTGTTTTATTACTGTTCTAATGTTTCAGAACAAAAACTTTTCTTTTGATAAAGTAAGGAGATGTCTTCCTGTAGTTTTGTGATGATTACCACTACCTCACTTGTAGATGTGCAAGTGAAAAATGAAACAATATCATAGGATAACATGGTTTCATCTGCAAGGTTATGGACCTTGTTGGTAAACTCTTTGGAGTTTTAAATGTGATGGGGTATGTTAACCTAAACTGTGGTGGTTTTTTTCTGTTCAAAGAATTTTCTTTTTTGAGTTTCTTTTATTTTAAAGATTTCTTTAAATCAGCTCCTGAGCCTTGAATCTGGGCTGAAATGCTTTCAGAGTTTTTCTAAACTGGCTGATGGATCTGATCAAAAAGCAAAAACATGCAAAAAGTGTTGGATGTTGGTCACCATGGTGAAATCCTGTTTTCTGCACAGTTTGTTCTTCTTCCTCTCTCTGTGTCTGATTCTTAATGAACTCTTTCCTCATGTGCACCTTTAAATGATGTCAGCCTCACCAGCAGCACAGTTCAGTGGAGGATGATGTTTAGCTGCCACTTTGGTTCTGCAAAGATTTGATGGGTTGTGATCAAATTAGTTTCAGATGTTCATGTTGTCCTCACAATGAAATATAAGAACTTCAACAATCAGCAGACTTTTAATTTAGTGCCATCATCTGCTCAGACTTCTAGTTTGACCAAAACTTTCATTCAAACCAAAAAGCAGCAAAACTAATGACACTTCCATCAGCCTCAGTCCTACTTTATGTAGATTTGATCATCATTTTGACTTCACTGATTTTATCACTTGTAGACTTTAACGTTTAGTCTGACTTGGTTATTTTGAACTCCTGTTTCAGTCATTTCATTTTAAAATGATTTGTTGCTGCAGTTTGTTGTCTGCATGCAGCTGCTCTGCTGTTCTCTAAGAGTATCTGTCATGTCTGCAGGCTGTCAGGCTGCCTGATCACAGAAGAAGGTTGTAAGTCTCTGGTCTCAGCTTTGAGCTCCAACCCCTCCCATCTGAGAGAGCTGGACCTGAGCTACAACCATCCAGGAGAGGCAGGAGTGAAGCTGCTGGAGCAGCTGAGACTGGAAACTCTCAGGTATGGAGAGGCCTGTTGCAGCCACAGACAGTGTCTGATAGAGGAGGAAGCTGTACTTCACTCTGGCCCTGTCTGATGACTTCATGCTGGATACGAGTGTTATCTGAACAGTCACACATAGAGGAACCTTTTTACTTTGCTTCTATCAGAAAGTCTGCTTGAACAGAAACAGTAGATATCTGTATGGGGGTCTCAAAGGAGAAAATCTCCATCAACAACAATGGAGCAACCAGTTCAAAGTGATCTCTGCAGAGGAACAGTCTCACATTTTTACCCTCTGACCATCAATGGCATTAAGTTTCATAAATCAATAAATGAGCCTTTCTATTGATTTCCAGTGGCTCATGTTCCTGTTAGGAGAATCTGAAATATTGAGCATCAAAGTCAGTGAGAAAAATCAAAGTGAAGCAGACGAGTATGAGAATCAGAGTGAGTGAAACAGAGCAGGAGAATCCAAAAACAGAAACTCATGAAAAGTGAAGTGACAGATGCTTCCTTTGTAGTTCACTGCAGCTGCCTTTGTTTGTGCACTGCAATAATGATCTGATCATTGATCCACTCTGATCATTAATATTCAGACCAAGTAGCAGCACATCAAGGACAGGAGAACAAAAAGTCAGCAGGTCCCTCTGTGATCATTTCCATGCAGAAAAATACAACAAACCTGTTGCATCTTTTTCCAGAGCTGTTAATTAACAGCTCACAGAGTCACTGATGTTCTCCATTTAGAACAAACACAAAGAGGACACAATCTGACAATCAGTGTCTAACAGTGTGTGTCTGAGAGCGATGTAATGTCCATGTGTGCATGCTGACAGAGACTGTGCTGCTCTGACCCCCCTCCTCCTTTCAGGGCGGAGCCTGCTGGAGTCCGATGGCTGATCCCAGGTCTGAGGAAGTGTAAGTGTGTTTTTAATGTGATTGATGAAAACAAAGCAGCACACATTCAACCATCTTCAAACTGTCACATCACTCATTCACATCTCTGATGTCAGGAGTCATCATCAAAGTGTCAATCAATGAACAGATGATGGATCAATAACTGCAGCTGGATTGTGTTTGTTCTCTCCATCAGATTCCTGTCAACTCACAATCGACAAAAACACAGTGAACAGATTCCTAAAACTGTGTGACAGCAACAGGAAGGTGACACATGTGGTCACGTGGCTTCAGTCATATCCTGATCATCCAGATAGATTTGATGTTCCTCAGCTGCTGTGTAGAGATGGTCTGACTGGTCGCTGTTACTGGGAGGTCGAGTGGAGCGGAGAGGTTCAAATATCAGTGAGTTACAGAAGAATCAGCAGGAAAGGAAACAGAGAAGAGTGTTTGTTTGGACTGAACGATCAATCCTGGAGTCTGAAATGCTCTGATGATGGTACATTTGGAGTTGTTTACTCTGTCTGGCACAATAACAGAGGAACATCCATCTCCTCTTTTTCCTTCGTCTCCTCCCTCTACTCCGCTTTCTACTCCCCCTTCTTTTCTACCCCCATACCCAACCCCATCTCCTCCTCCTCTGTCTCTAACAGAGTAGCAGTGTATGTGGACTGTCCTGCTGGCACTCTGTCCTTCTACAGAGTCTCCTCTGACACTCTGATCCACCTCCACACCTTCAACACCACATTCACTGAACCTCTTTATCCTGGTTTTGGGTTCCGGTGTGATCTGTCTGGTTCCTCAGTGTCTCTGTGCTGAGTTTAGTGTAAAGAGTGTCCTCCTGTCAGAGAAACTCTGACTGTTGAACAGATAGTTCAGTCTGTACATGTCTGTCTCTTTCACTCACAAACACGTTTTCAGATTCATGGATTCAATCAGTTGATGTTTGAAACTGTTCTCAATGATTCCTTGTAAACTTCTTCCTCTTCAGTCCTTTAAAGATGGAAGCTGTCATTATTCCAGGATCCACATGTTGTTTTTCTGTCTTTTTCCACTCAAAGCTTCACAGTGAATATCAGGATGTTGTGTTTCTCTGAAGCTCAGTTCAGCTCAGATGATTCAGTTCATGTCAGCTGCAGTTCGTTTGCTGCAGATGAGACAAACTGTGATATCAGAGAGGAATCACTGAGCTGCACTGACCCAAAACATCAATTTACAAACTGCTCAGAGACGTTCACACATTATTGTCCAATGAACACAAGTTTGGTGAGCAGCCAGAGTTCATCCTGACATTTATTTTACTGCTGTTAGAATGATGAAATCACAACTAGACTTTAACTTGTCTGTGGTGGCATTTGGACAATTAAATGATCCTTTAGAAACTAGATACAAATTTCATTATTTGACAAAAGCGATTTAAAAAAAAAAAATATTTTGTGAAATTATTTCCTGTATCACCAGCTGATGTAAATTCCTGACTATGGAGCATATGTTACACTGTTGTAACTTCATTGCATGACCTTATTGTGTTGTGTTAGTCAGATCTGGCTCAGCAGGTTTCAAATGTTTTGCTTCAGCAGAGAATCTGTACAGTACTAAAGTCAAAGTGTGTAACTTGGATCAGCAATATTTGCTGAATGTGACAGTTTCAGTGATGTAGCAGGAACATCATTTCCTGTTCCTGGACTTCAGTTTTCTAGTTTGATTGTGAGTCTGTTCAGTGTCAGAATAATAAAGTGATTGTGATTAAACCGTACATCAGTGAGACTCTCCTGTTTGATCAGCAGAGAAAATCCCTCTATGTGTTCAAAATGTGCTGAACATTGACTGAAGCTCTAACAGAGACGGAGAGAGATCCTGTATCTGCTCCTTTGTGGGAGGAACAGGACGAGCACTGCCTGATATATAAAAGGACCTCCAGCAGTCACTGGTGTGAACGTCTCTGAGCAAACAATCAGAAACAGTTTCCATGAGGGTGGCCTGAGGGCCGAATGTCATCGAGTGGGCCCTGTGCTCACTGCCCGGCACCGTGAAGCCAGCTGCTGTTTTCCATAGAATTGGCAGGTCCACCACTGGTGCCCTGTGCTTCTTCCAGATGAGAGCAGCTTCACTCTGAGCACATGTGACAGACATGAAAGGGTCTGGAGAAGCCGTGGACAACATTGTTGCTGTAACATCATTCAGCATGGCCGCTTTGGTGATGGGTCAGTGATGGTCTGGGGAGGTATATCCACGGAGGGACGCACAAACCTCGACAGGCTCAGCAACAACACCCTGACTGCCATCAGGTATTGGGATGCAAACCTTTAGACCCAGTGTCAGACCCCACGCTGGTGCAGTGGGTCCTGGGTTTTTCCTGGGTTTTTGTCTTTCTCAGGAATTTACAGACTGATAGAAACTCATCTGGATCATCTGATGTGGTTTTAATGATGTGTTGATGTTTTTCACTGTGATCACAGCGTCTGAATGTTGGAGCCAAACAGAAACAAGCCCCACGCGGTCACACAAGTCTAACAATGAACTGTTGATGATGAAGTTCAACCAATCACAGCACTGAAACCTAAACAGAAACCTGTGCAGACACCAGGAGAACATGCAGACTCCACACAGAAAGGCTCGGGAGGCTCAAGTTCTACTCATTTGATTTCTTGGCTGTAAAATGTAAGACGAGATCTGTTTGGTCCCAAAATGTAAAAATATTCCTCTGAGGTAAAGTGTTGGCCTTGGTTCATCCCCACACTGTGACCTTTCCAACAAACAACATGGATCTGTTTGTATTCATCGTTTTACTGAGACATTTGGATTATAAAATTGATATAAAAATGAAGATTATTTCAAGAGGAAGATTTTCATGCAGGTAATCATTGATTTGATTATCAGTTAAGAGTAATTATTGATGAAGATGGACTGCAGGCTGTACTGTTTAAGCCTATCAGCTGATCACTGACATGATGCTGTGTTGAAAGAACTGAGTTTGTATGAACAGGTGAGTTTGTTCATTTCAAAGAAGCTCAATGATTTCTGCATTAATATCAAAGATCAAAATCATTGCATCATGGTTGATAACTGTGCAAAAATAGAAACATCAGTGGATTCACTTCCTGGAGGAAACCTGTAGTTTAGAGGAAATGCAGTGATTGGATCCATTTCTCCATCCATCCTGGTCATTATTATTAAGAAAGTTTGTTTGCTTCAACCAATCACAACTTTGGAAAATGTGATTACATCACACATACCAACATGGTCGACCACACCTCCTCACTGAGGTCAAAGTTTAGTCGACCTTTAGTTTTAACAGACTTTGAGGCTGTGACAGAGTTAGACGAGGGCTTCATGACTTCACACGTAGATTCAGACTCAGTCTGACCAATCAGAGGGCAGATTTTTAGGAGGGAACACACACACACACACACACACACACACACACACACACACACACACACACACACACACACACACACACACACACACACACACAGCACAGAGCCTTGGAAGCATTAACAGCTGCAGTCAAACATCTGTATGACTTCAGCCTGAGTCCAAGTCAAAGCTTGTGGAGCATCAATGAAACAGCGACCTCTGTATGGAGCCCAGTTCCAGGGGCTCCTCCTCCCCGTCTCCTGCAGACAGCACAGATTTTTAGTAGCATTTCCCTTTACACAGTACAAACCTGTGCAGTTTTCCTGCTCGCACACTTTTAGTATATGGAGGCTGATGAACTCACCCAGCTGAAAAACTTCCACTTTCCTCAGTTTATCTTTGTCATCAGAAACAGCTGAAACGTTTTACAATGCAGTTATTAATGAATAAAGTTGTTGTGACTGTTTGAAATAGAGAGATGACAAACAGACTAAAATAAGCTGTAGAAACATGAAGCCACCTCTCAGAGTAGTTTCCTCTATTCCACTTTCATTGTTGCTGTCTGAAATGTAACGATTCCCTTATTCAGAGTTCTTCTAAAACAATCGCACACATAGATATAGATGTCTAGAAGATCTATTTTCTCTCTCTGCTTCATCCTTTTGTCTGATTTAGTGAAACTCTTGTTGCAGATGTGGAGAAACAGCTGCAGGTAAAAACAGCTCTAAGAGCCGAGCTCGTGATCTGAATGTCATTCTTGAATCTGACAGACGTGAACATTTTCACAGCACAGTTGTTCAACAGTTGTTCACCTTCATCAACTCTTGTTGTTGGACACAGATAGAGATCCTTCTTCTTCTCTCCCTGTAAATAACACTCTTGTCTCTGACTGTCTGATTCCAACAAACTGCTGTTACACATCTGCACAAACATCCACTCACATCTGGATGAGGGCAAACAGCTGTTTTCATCCTTTCAGCATTCTTTGCAGCTGGAAGCACTGAAACTCTTCACAATGGACTCACTCAGCATTAGATTTGTTCTTGCTCTAAACACAAACATTGGGCCACACTTCTTAATCTTTGAGTTCAGGTGTGAAGAAGCAGTCACGTGATTTCAGGAAACGGCGCCTCGTTTGGCTTTTATCACGTGAAATTGTGAAAAACGATTCGGACCTCCACAAAGACTTGATGTGAAAACGCCCCCTTTGCTCCACACAGACCTCGAGGCTTTAGTATCAGATGGAACATCACTAATGTTTCCCTGTTTGCAGTCTCCAAAGGACGACCGCTCACCTGCATAACTCACCTGCTGAGTCTGCTCCTCTTCATCTACACTCTCTGGTCTGCATTCAGCTTCCCTGCCTGCCTCCTGAAAATACTCCCCCCATGGACTAACTAAGCAGCGACCCCTCCCTAGGACACACTGGCTCATTTGGCCGAGTAACCGAGCACTACTCACTGCTCTGATCTTCAGACTCCTTTTCTGTGGATTTGCTTTCCTTGGAGCTTCTGGACTAACACGTCTCTCTTCTGCCACAGAGACCTCCTGCCTCGAGGCACCTGCTCCCTGTCTCAGTCTCACCTTTGACCCTCGTCTGCTGAAAATCCCTGTTGTGAAAAATACAGCCTGAAGGTGGTTCCTCTGTCTCTAATGTGTCTGCACTTGAGTCCTCCATTTGTATGGTCCTCACTGGCCTCTGACCTCTTTCTTTTCTAGTGTCCTCTGCAGCCCTGCATTACTTTAACAAAGCATTGATGATGATCTGATTGTGACAGTTTTCCCCTCAATGCTGTTTTTGCTTTGTTGCCACTCTGGTTGTTCATTTGTGAGGAAGGAGAGAGGAGGTTTCTGGAGGAGCTTAGATTGAGGAAGCATAGATGTGTCCTATGTGGAAGTCTTTGATTGCTCACTTACTGCCCTCAGGTGGTCACAGAGAGGAACTGCAGGTTTAAACAGACTGCAGCGCAAACACACTGAAAAAAATGAGGAGGTTGTTTCCCAGCAACGTTAATGAAACTCTGACTGTATTCAGAAAACTCAACACAATCAAAGACACAAAGTCACACAAACAGCATTAATATGAAGTGATGTTGGTCTCTGTGAACACACAAACACACATTTAGGCTTCAAAGCATTTCTGCTCCTAAACAGAATTCAGCTCCAAACCTCTGATGCTGAAATTTTGATTGTTGCTACAAATGTGATGCAAAGTACTCACATCCATGTAGAGCTTTTCTAATATTAACCAGTGAAATGTTGAGAGTGTCAAACTGTACATGTCTCTGTTTTCAGTGTCCATTCTGTTCATTATCATCAAGAAAGTTTGATTGGTTCAGCCAATCACACCTTTCTAAAGTGTGATGATGTCACACGCTGCAAAAAGCTGAAGCACACCTCCTCACTGAGGTCAAACTTTCAGTTGACCTTTAGTTTTTGGCTGATTCGGAGCTCTGAGAGGATTCTCAGGATGTTTGGGAATACTGACACAGCCCTCAAAAATCCTCTCCCTCCCTCTTCCCCCGGCCTCTTCCACTCAGCTACTTGTTGTTTTTAGTGTTTAGTCCCATTCATACACTCAGACTCTGCAGACACACTCATTTGATGACACACATATATTACTGTAGGGTTTATTGGCTTCATTCAAACACTGAGCATCATCTCCAAACTGTGTGCTCTCCTCCTTTGGCACAGAGTCGAGCTGTGACAGAGTTAGAAGAAGGTTTCATGGCAACTTTGACCTGGACTCAGTCTGACCAGTCAGACGGCAGCAGGACTCATGCAGACCCACTGAGGGGGGGCTGATGATGAAGATGACAGAGGGATGTATGACAGCACTGCAGAAAGCAGCTGTGATGATGAGGATGTGTAACTGTGTGACACCAGAGGAGGAGTGGGTCTGATTCTCTAAACTTTGCCCATATTTAATGTGACAGTAACTTTGATTAGCACTTCCTGTTTGGGGCCTCGGGGATGATGCCCATCAGCATGAAGACTCTCTGCTGCCCCCCCCTCCATGGACTGTTGTGTTGAGCTTCTTTGTTAAATCACTTCAATGTCCACAAATCAAATCCAGCACACTTTCTGTCACATGTGTTGACTTGCTCCTCACAGTCCTCCAGCTCCACCTCAGGTGTGTGTGCTGTTTGGACTCAGTCCTGGAGCTGTCAGTCACTTTGACTGTGAAGGCTCAAAGATGGCTCACCTGTTGGAGGAGGGGCGGAGTTTATTCTTTAAGCCTTTCCAGGGTCAGTTACTGTTGTTGGTGATTTCACACACTTTCTATGTGACGCCCATCCTGCGCCTCAGTGAGGTTAAGAAGCCTGTGGTCATGAAGAAATGTCCTAATGCTCTATAAATGTATAATGTTCTCAGATACTCGTTCCTTTCAGCATCTTTCTGTGTTTTTGTCACTTCTTGGACTTTTTGACCTCTTACAGCAAGGAACCAAATTTGGAGACTTCACTGATTTTCTCCATGAAAATGAAACATTTTGAAAAATGTTCCAAAGTGATGAAGTCTGGTTGTCCTCCAATAACACTCTGAGTGTGTCAGTGAGTGTCCTATAAAGGGTTAAAGTGACAGCATCAGCAGCAGTTTGCAGCTCTTTCACATTATTGTGGTCCTCAGAGATGAGCGTGTGTCTTCCTGCTGCCCGTCCAGGATATGTGTTATTGATCTGCTTTATATTGTGGGCCAAAAACAGGAAGGAGCAGCTGTGACAGCAGTGACGCTGCCTATGAGATCACCTACAGACACCAGTCAGCATGTTAGCACATACAAATGCACTTTGTGCTCTTTCTACACTTTGCTGTGTTTTTGGCTGTGACCTCACTGCTCACTGTAAGTTAATATAACATCATATCCTAACATGATGGTGACTGAAATCAATGTGGAATCTGGATTTTTCCATATTGCATCTGTTTTCCGTAACGTTCCTGCAGCTGATCTAAATTCACTTTCTATCTTTAAAGCTGCAGAGATGAAACTGTGGAGGTTTTTATCCTCAGTCACAATGCAAACGTCTTCATGTCCTCGTGCGCTGACTTTGATTTCCTTTCTGCTGACACGGCCGAGTTCATCATTGAAGAAAAAGCTTTATTCAAACAGCAGTGATGGATTTCCTCAGTGAGGGAGCTGCAGCTCTGCAAACACATCAACGTGTGATTCCTTTTGAAGGAAAATGCAGCCGTTCAGGAAGTGCTGGGAAAGGCGAGGCAGCATGTTTCTAGGACACAGCAATAATATGCAGTGAAACTTGAAGAGTTTTCCATGTGAGGAGTTAAAGGAAACTTTCTTTAATGTTAATGCTGTCTGCAGTTCTCCTTCTCTTTCTTGGTCTCCATAAAAACATCTATAAAGCCCACAAATCAATGAAGGGCGGAGGCCAATAATATAGTTATTATTATAATCAGGGGCGGGGCCACAGGGGCATTGGCCCCATCTGAAATCTGATTGGCCCCCTGAAGTGCCCCTGTCCTTTCACTCATCTGTCCTTTGTCCAAGAGGGAGGATCAAATTATAGGATGCAATTCCATGCCGAAACACCAGTAGCGCTAATGAGCCAAATAGGAATGTCCAGCATGACTAAAGCTTACAGATGAAAAAGAAGATCTGAACTATCTCGTGGAGAAAGTTTTTTAACGACAACCAATGCCAGTATATATTTTGAGGAATTTGTTGGTAATGATAAGTCATAAATCCCTTTTTACTCACAGCTGTCACACAGCGTAAGTCTGACAAACATTAAATTAAGAAGCAAAGTTATTTAAGAGTAATGTTAACTGAGGCCCTACTTGTGTTTGGACATGAATGGTAGCATTTCACTAATTAATGTAATACTAATTCATGTACTTCTTTGTAATTTGCATTTGTGTGTTAACATTAACTATAATGTCTGGCAGTGATAGAGAAGACTATGAAAAGTAAGGGTCAGTCTCAGGTGGGAATTCAGCAGTTTTTGAGCAAAAGAGTGAGTCTGACAGCTGAAAATGAGCAGGGTGAGAGGAGGGAGAGAGCAGCAGGACATGGTCGACCAGAGGCTGGTGAAGAGCAGAGCACCTCCAGTCCCGTTTCATCAGGTCAGAAATCATTTAGGGAGAGCAACAACAGTTAATGCTGTAATGTATGAAATGTCTGATATTGTTATTTAGTGAAATGGCACATAAGTTCACTGAATTCTTACAACTCATGGTGATAAGATTTACCCTAACTTTAATGTAATGGCTTTAATTTTTATTGGTCCGTATATCACCACATTTACCACAAATACTTGGCCCCTCTATGAATACTGTGGCCCCTTGATGGCCCCTTATTCAGAAAGATCCTAGATCCGCCACTGATTATAATAGAGTTTAGATGTGCACAGTTTCTTCATATAATCCAAGCAGCTCTTGCTGACTGCACACCTTTTCCCCTGTCAGCAGCTGCAGGCTGAGGGCAGCCGGACATCCATCGTTTAACTCGGTGACTGTTCGGAGGATTTTCGTCTTTCCCCGTTTCTGCTCGGAGCTTTTCCTTCCAACATGCTGTGCTGTTAATAAAAAGATGCTCCTAAAATAACGCGCCGTTAGATGCTGCAGGAACAGCTGAAACACGCTGACATGACAGGCTCTAAAAGAGCAGTTTATACCATCCCATAATATCAGGGGGCGCTGCCTCCTGCTGCCTGTAGGGGGCGCTCAGGACTTGTTCCCAGTTTTCCCGCAGACTTTTCCCTGGATGTTCCTCAAAGTTTCACTTTCACTTTCCTGATCTGGCGCCGCAGTTTGTTGTCTCCGTGTGAAGCTCCGTGTGAAGGTAATGAAGCAGTCTGTGAGCTTTTCCTGGCTAATATCAGCTGTGTGCAGCTTAGAAGCAGCACAAATCTGCCGCTCCATACTTCACGGTAACGGACTCACAACTGGAAGTGGGAGCAGGGACGGAGGAGGCCGATCGTTAAACGGTCATCCGCCATTTAATGTGTGTGTGTGTGTGTGTGTGTGTGTGATCAGAGTCCGTGAATCAGCTCAGAGTTAGTTGATGGTCAGCAGCTGAGCTCAGAGTCGTTGTTACTGTGGATCCACTCACTGATGACTGAAGGCAGCTTTTCCTCCATCAGTGGGTGGAGGAGGCGGAGAGGAGCCGCGAAATGCGGCCTGAGCTCGGCCGGATGCTCCGGTGTAACTGCTGATGTTTGTTTGTCCTGGATAATTTATATAATTTAAAAATTAGCTTAATTAGACTCACAAACAAACACACATGTTTTTGTGTGTTTGTGGCTCCAGTTTTCATGATTGTGGTGAAGCTGTATAGAAACACGTGGAGTTGCTGCAGGTTGATGTTGACCAGCGTCAGCAAACATGAACACACAGCAGAGTCTGAGCTCCTTTGAGGGCCTCACAGAGGCAGCAGCAGGTGTAATGTTCTTGTTTTGTATAAAATAAAACATCAAATAGAACGTTATGTTAGCTTCTGCAAGCTGTTTATTCATATGCTCACACGGGATCACTCATAGGTACTGCCCACTTTCTCGAACAACATTTTCTCTGTACGTGTGTGGGCTACTGGGGTTATACTGCCATCTATGGGTGACACCTTTGTTAGCACTTATCATCACATCCCCCTTCAGCGTAGTATAACATGGATCTCAACTTTTACAGTAGTTATTCTGCAAATCACAACAGTCTTAACTAACGTTCATTTGTCATAAAGTGTGTAAAAACGTGCATTTCTTACCACTGAGCTTTTCTCTGTAACCAAACGTATAAACACTGCAAAAGAAAACGTATTCTAGCTTTATGCGCATTCCAAAATTATATAAATCTCTTTGATCAGACCAAATACGCCTCATACGCTGAAATAAGGTGTGGCTCTCCACACTTTGTACAACTTTAACTATTAAGAACACACTATAAAATATCAATTTCAGCAAGAATTAACTTTTTTCTTAAAAAACAGAGTACATGTAACCATCTTTCTTCAGTTTATCTGTTACACCATTCCTGCTTGTTCCATGAGCCTCTCAGGAGGTTTCTTAGGTCTGGTAGACCTTCTGAGTGCCACAGTCACTGGAGGAGGTGAAGGAGGCTGACTGCATTGCATTTCTGCTACAACACCATTTGTTCAGATCCTGTCTCCTTTGCTTGATTTGACTGTTTGTCCTTAACACTTGTCCATTCTGTGTCCTAACGATAAATGACCTGGGTCCTACTTCACTCAGGACAGTCACTTTTCTGTCCCACAGCTCAGGGCCTTCAATCTGCACAACATCCTATTCCTGCAGAGGTTTCAGATTCCTTGCTGTTTTGTCATAGTTTCTTTTCTGTCTGTGCTTAAGCCTCGTCCTTTTTTCAGTCAGCTTGTTGTTGTATTCGTTGCCATTGTGCATTGGAATGTGTGGAAGTGTGGTGCGCAGCTTGCGACACATGAGCAACTCAGCAAGAGATGCTCCACACTCCAGAGAAGTAGCGCTGTAGGTCAACAAAGCCAGGTAAGGGTCAGCTTTACTCGCTCTTGCCTTTTTTAACAGTCTCTTTACATTCTGGACCTCCTTTTCTGTCTGTCCATCAACATCTGTCCATTGGATACAAGGGGCTAGAGGTGACATGGTTAAATCCATATTACTTTGCAAATTCACAAAATTCACTACAATCATATTGTGGACCTTTATCACATTGTGGAATTCCATGTCTAGAGAAAAACCCTTTCATATGTGTGATGACAGGCTGTGCTGATGTGCTGGAAAGCTGTGCAACTTGAGGATAGTTAGAATAATAGTCAGTCACCAGAAGATAGTCCTTAGTATGGAGATGAAACAAATCAGTAGCTACTTTTTGCCGTGGTGCAGTGGGAAGATCTGTTATAAGCATCGGCTCCTTTGTTTGTTTGTAGTGATGTTTGAGACATGTTTCACGTTTCTGGACCATCTCCTCGATGTCTTTGTTGATACCCGGCCAATAAACTGCTTCCCGTCCTCTCCTTTTGCATTTTTCCATGGCAAGGTGTCCCTCGTGGATGCGCTGAAGCATGTCTCGATGCATAGATTGTGGGATGAGAATCCTATTTTGTCTCAGAAGCAGGCCATTAGTCATACAAAAATCTGCACGCACAGGATGCAACCCTGGGCAGATTCCTCTTTACCATCCATTCTGGATATGGTGGATCACTTTCTGCAGCAGAGGGTCTTTTGCCGTCTCTTGCACAATCCACTGCAGCATGTCTGATGCTGGGAGAAAAGCAGTCACCATGTTTACTTGGGTTTCAGCATCATCAGCCACAGACCCCAGCTATGTGTCAGTACTTGGTGTTGGTGCTTGAGACAAAGCGTCTGCCAGTACAGTGTGTTTACCTGGTGTGTAAATGAGGTCATAGTCATAACGCTGCAATAACATCATCATGCACTGAATCCTGGGTGACATGTCATTGAGGTTCTTTTTCCTGATGGGTATGAGTGCTTTGTGGTCAGTCTCTGCTGCAAAGGCTGGCAGTCCATACATATAACTGTGAAACTTCCCACATCCAAACACTAAGCCCAAGGTGTCTTTTTCAGTTTGAGCATATCGTTGCTCAGTTTCTGTCAGTGATCTCGATGCATAAGCTGTCGGCTGCCATTTGTCTTCATGCATTTGGAGAAGAGCAGCTCCCAGGCCATCTTTGGAGGCATCAGTGGAGATTTTTGTTGGTTTTAATGGGTCAAAGAATGTGAGTACTGGCTCAGTAGTGACAGTTTACTTTAATTTTTTTCCACTCTTTCTCATGCCGTGCTGTCCACTCAAACACTGTGTTGTGATGTAGCAACTCTCTGAGGCATGCGGTCTTGGTGGAAAGATTAGGAATGATCTTATCCAGGAAGTTGATCATTCGTATGGCTCGCAAGACACCTTTTTTGTCAGTGGGGGTGGGCATGTCTAATATGGCTTTCACTTTTGACTGGTCCTGTTCCACCCCTTCACTTGTGATCTTGTCTCCCAAGAAGGTCATCTCTGTGACACCAAAGAGACACTTGTCCCTGTTTAGTTTGAGTCCATTCTTTCTGATTCTCTCTAAGAGTTTCTCCAGTCTGTCATCATGTTGTTGCTGTGTTGGTCCCCAGACAACCAAGTCATCTATATAGACTCTGGTGCCTTCAAGACCCTCAATTATGGACTTCATTGCCCTGTGGAAGATCTCTGGGGCTGATCTGATGCCATATGGCAGCCTTAGGAAACAGTAAGGTCCAAATGGTGTGTTAAAAGCTGCTTTCTGGGTCCAGCCTCAGCTGCCAGAATCCTTGTGAAGCATCTAGTTTGCTAAAAAAAAAAACTTAGCACCTGCCATTTCACTCATTATTTTTTTCCCATTTTGGGATCTGATAATGCTCTCTTTTAATGATTTCATTTAAATTTTAGGGATCAAGGCAGACTCTGATGGCACCTGGATTTTTCTTGACACATGTGATCGAGTTGACCCAATCTGTGGGTTCTTCTACTCGCTCAATAAGTCTTATTTCAGTCATGCTTTCCAGCTCTCTTTTCAAGCCCACTCTGAGTGGTGCAGGCACTCTCCTTGGGGCGTGCACTACAGGCTTGGCATCATCCTTGAGCTGAATTTTGGAAGTGTAAGGTAATGTCCCATGTCCTTTGAAGACAGAAGTAAACTTATCCACTATGTCTGTGGTCCCCTCACACTGCTGGTGTTCCAGTCTTAAAACTTGTTTGACTATTTTCATGTTGTCAGTGTTTATCTGATGGATCCTCCTTACCAGTCCTAGCTCTTCACACGCTTTGTCTCCTAACAGTGATTCATGTCCATGAGGCACAATGGTGAACAACAGGTTATGCTGAGCTGTCACCTTAAGTCTGCATCCACCTATTGTTTGTATTAGCTGATTATGTGGGACTTATTCTATGAATTTTCTGGGCTTCTCTGTCAGTGCCTTGAAAATTTTCTCACTGATCAAATTAGCTTTGGCCCCTGTGTCAATTTTAAGCATTACAATGGTCCCATTAACTAGCAGTGGAGCGGTCCATTTATCATTAGTTACAGAATTAACAGTCTGCCCGGTATCATCTACTCTTGAGGACTGTATGTTTTCATTTTCATCGTGTGACACCATCATTATGAAAAATGTTTCAGTCAAATTATCACTGTCATTGGTGTATTCCTGCACTGTGTGCACACCCTGTCTCTTCTTCTTTGAGAGACACATTCTGGCATAGTGGTTTTGTCCTTTACATGTCGCACATGTTTTACCGTAGGCAGGACAGTGGCGTGGTCTGTGTTTCTCACCACATCTCTTGCAAGTGAACATCTCTTTATCATCAGTTTTATTCCGGTAGTCACTGCTGTTAAATTTGCTCCGTTGCCTTTTTTTCACTGCCACAGTGTTCACCACCTCATTTTCTTGGTACGCTGCTCCTTGTGCAGGCTCTCAGAAAGTCAGTACCCGTTGCCGTGCAAGCTCACTGGCATGACATATTTTTATGGTCCCGTCTAATGTGAGGTCTGTCTCCCTCAGTACTCATTAGTCCCAAGTACTATGATGATCTCTTATCATGGAGTCTCTTAGATCGCCAAAGTTACAAGACTGAGCTTTTATCTTGAGGTCAGTGAGAAAATTATCAAATGACTCACCCTGGTGCTGTAAGAATGAGCGAAACATGTACCGCTCCGTATGTTTCATTTTTCTTTGATAAGCAGTGCTCATCAAATTTCTTCAAGGTCTCTTCAAACTTGTCTTTATTGTGGGGTTCAGCAAACACAAAAGTTTTGAAGACTTCTGGGCTGGCGACGGTGAGCAGCAGGGTGATTTTTCTTTCCTCTGCTCGTCGATCCACACCGACTGACACCATGTACAGCTGGAAATGCTGTTTGAAAACCCTCCAACTTGCATCTACGTTTCCAGTCAGTTTCAACGGACCTGGCGGTTTTACGACATACTTTTAGTTGTGTTGCTTCCTTTTCTTGACCCAAGTCCTGGTGCCATGTAATGTTCTTGTTTTATATAAAATAAAACTTCAAATAAAACTTTATGCTAGCATCAGCAAGCTGTTTATTCATGTGCTCACAGGGGTCACTCATAGGTACTGCCCACTTTCTGTAACATTTTCTCTGTGTGTGTGGTCTACTGGGGTTATACTGCCATCTATGGGTGACACCTTTGTTAACACTTATCATTACAGCAGGGAGGGTGGAGGCAGAGACACACATTTATATTAACCACACACACACACACACATAAAGAATGTTTGTGTGGATGTACTCAGTCCTCCAGTGACTCCAACAGGAAGTGTTTCTTTGCTGTCAAATTAAAACAGGTTTTCATTTTAAGTTGAAATTTGAATCTTTACTTTTGGGCATTATTGAGACTTTTAGTTTCATGTGTTTGTAACTCAGTGCTGAAAGTAACTGAGTACATTTACTCGCTCGTGTCTGATGTAATGAACATGAAACAGTGTTGAGCTAAAATCTGCTCACAATGAATCCAGGTGCAGGTGTGTGACAGTTCAGCACTGATGGACTCACATCCCTCCATCTGAGTGCAGATCATTGATCCTGTAGCTGTAGAGCTGAATGTGCTCAGATCAATAACAGGATGTGTGAAGAATAATAACAGCAACAAGAACATTTACCAAACAGTTTATTAACTTTGGGGAAATTATGAACAGGCATCAGTGCAGACACCTGTGTTGTTCTTTAGTGTTGTGTCACAGACAGAAAGAAATGTCCTTTTAAAGATGAAATATTGATGATGTTTATTTGCTGCTTTGTCAGCAGCGGCTCCTGAAAAGCCCACAATCCATCAGTTTGAGCTGCTGCTGCTTTCTAACTTTGTGTAACCACTGAGATGAGTTTACAGACACAGGTCAGCTGGAACTGAGCATGTGCTCAAATGCTGAATGACTCTGTGAACACATCATAAACTCATCTGCCTCTCCTCAGCTTCATCTTCATCAGCTCCTCCTCCTCCACCTCTCTGTGCTCTCCTCCATCTGTCCTCTTCTCTCTCTGCCATTCTTTCCCTTTGCTGCAGCGCTGACACATTATTATTGATCAGCTGTTAGAGGCTGAATGTCACAGCCACAGATAATCTGATGCTTTCCTTTGACCATCCAGTTTGTCTTTATTGGCTCTGCCATTAAATCCACCTCAGTGATGACTGAGTTTCACATGGATTTTTACATCCAGCACAGATTTAACACCAACACAAATCCACACTTGAAGTATCCAAGTACATTTACTGCAGTACTTTACTTCTTTGTTCTCTTAAAGTTCTGCTACTATATTTGAATATTTGCACGTTGTTTCTCTTTTTTCTGCCTGTACAGATTCAAAGTACAGCTTACATATTCCTAAGTGTAACATGATCTACTTTCAGTACTTTAAGTTAGGGATGGCACGATGCCACTTTTTTAGGTCCGATACCGATATTTTAAATTTGGATGCCGATACAAATCCGATCTTTAAAAAAACAAAACAAAAAAACAATTGATTTCAAATGCATTGATACATTTTACATACGTCAACAGTCTCTCACACAACAAAATCAAAATCTTTTAGTTGTCCCACGTACAAGGCTAAAAACCAGGGAGGGGCAGAGTTTTTCAGGCAGTGGCGCCAAAGCTCTGGAACTGTTTACCACTCCAGCTCCATTTAGCTGACTCTGTGGAGTCTTAAAAAAAATAGTTGAAAACTTTTCAGATTTTCTGTTGACTTTATTTTCATTCTTTTTCTTTTAATATGGTAATGTTATGTTTTAACATGGTGTTTTATCTGTTTTTTTTAAATATTGTGTTTTAATTATTGTAAAGTGCTTTGTGACTTTTTGTCTGTGTAAAGCACTAAATAAACTTTACTTACTTACAACAATCGCTCTATCACCTGAATCCTGTTGCTCCTATGTGAGAAGGTGATGCATTGGCTTATGGTATGTTGCAAATTTCAGTAGGGCTGCAACTATCACTTAATTTAGTAATCGAGTATTCAATAAATTATACCATCAATTACCCGAGTAACTGGATAAGAAATACTTTTTTCACATTAACAGTTCATCTGCATATTTTAACTTCTGTACTGCAGTTTTTCCCTGTGTGAAACAAACAGGGTGGATGGAGCAGCTACAAAGTTCTCTTTTCTTCACTTACTGATCAGGTGGTTGATGAAGGACCTCCAGCTGTTTCCCAGTAAAGGTTTAATGGAGGTTACAGGGAGAAAAGCTTTCTTCTGCTCCATCTGAGCTTGTACGGACAGACTGCACGTAAATCAGCTGATTGCTGTTGTTGCGTCATCAGTGTTTATGTTGAAAAACTAGGGGCTGCGTGAGCGTAATCTTGTAATGCTTTATATTCACAAGCATTCTCCTAAATACGTTTCTACTGCAGGTCTATATTAAGTCACTAATCAGGGATTAAATAATCAAAAATATTTTGACGGGGAAGGGGTCCTTCCAGCACCGTACGGTCACTAGTGCTAATAGCTGCGCTCGCTAGCAGTATGTCCGGGAGCTGAAGTAGAGAAAAAAATAACAGCACAGCGACACAGAAACACAGCAGAGTACGAAGGAGTATCAGGGCCACATTGAGAAAAAAAAAAAAAAATTAATTGTGCATTTTGAGAATAAAGTCGAAATTTCAAGAATAAAGTCAAAATTTCGAGAAAAAAGTCAAAATACTATTTTGAGAAAAAAGTCGAAATGTGCAGATTTAAGTCGTTTCAAGTCAAACACCTGCCACGCCACGTCTATTATAATCTCCAGAATGTCTTGTATTATGAGCAGAGGTGGGAAGTAACGAAGTACAAATACTTCGTTACTGTACTTAAGTAGATTTTTTAGGTATCTGTACTTTACTTGAGTATTTATTTTTCTGAGTACTTTTTACTTTTACTCCCTACATTTTTACACAAGTATCGGTACTTTCTACTTCTTACATTTTCAAAACAGACTCGTTACTTTTTAACACGTCAGGGAGAAGTTTCCGTTTTCGGTCAGTGCGCCGTCAGTCATCAAGCGATCTGAGCCTAAACGGAGGAATATTAACATATAAGAGACAATCGTACTGGCATATCCTCCATCACCGGGGCTTATCGGGTACAAAGGGATTAAATACACAAACCCATATAATTAATGTCTCATTTTTAGCGCTATAATCAGGGGTCACAGCGGGCGGACCGAATCCGTAAGTTATGCTCGCGGGACATAAACAGCTTAGCTAGCGCTACTGAAGAGGAGCGAGCATGAAGGGAGTAACGTGTGGCAGGTAAATGCAACGTTTTTAAATGCTCAACAAATATCAGCAAACACACAAAGTGTGTGCAGTTTGTCAAACAGTGTGTCTGCTCGCTAAAAGAAGAGCTGCTGCATTTCAAGGAGAGCAAAGAGAGAGAAGTTCACTCAGAGATGGAGAAAGAGGACAGGAGAGGAAGAAGAGAGGCTAGAATTAAAGGTAAGGACTGGAAAATAAACTGAAGTATGCAGACTTTATGTTATTCAAAGATTGTATGAAAATACTGCAGTTTAGTACGTAATAAACAGGTTATCTTGTTATACTGTATTTACAGTAAAGCTCTGTGTTGATGGTCAGAGTTACAGGTTACATCAGTGCAGCAGAGATGAGTTTGAATCAAAGCTGCTGATGCTGAGATTCATTCACTGAATCCAACATTTCTACAGCCTGTATGCTGTCAGTGTAGGGGATGGAGATCAGCTCAGATAGCTGTGAAATACTGGGTTACATCTTTGTGAGTTCAGTTCATCCACACAGAGCAGTAAACCTCAGAGCAGCAGCAGCAGGTCAGCTGATCACAGCCTGCACACCAACATCATTTACTGCAGCTACAATAGAAAGCTGTGATTCTTCTCCCCATGCAGAGCCACTACAGCTGATCTTAGGATTCCTCCACCTTCTGAATCCCACTGTAACCCCTGAGTATCCTCATGTTTGTGTTTAGGTGGAGACACAGTCACCCTCTACTATGGAGGACACAGAATAGAGCTGTGTTTAAATTCCCTTTCACAGTTTGTGATTCAAGCTGAGTACATTCATTAGAATTAAAATTTAGATTGGAATAACGTTTGTGTTCTCATGTATTATTTTATATTATTACAATAATATATAATAAGGTTCGGTTAGCTTTACACAAAAATAGCAGGTAGAAACGTCCTTCAAAGAGCTACTTTTACTTTCTTACTTTGAGTAAATTTCAGAGCCTGTACTTTTTTACTTTTACTTAAGTAAAGAACTTGAACCAGTACTTCGACTTTTACCAAAGTATTTTTTAACACAAGTACTTGTACTTCTACTTAAGTACAGAATGTCAGTACTTTTGCCACCTCTGATTATGAGTTAGTGAAACTATACTTTAGAATCGGTTTTAGTAACAAGTTGTTTATTTCTCTTTTAGTACATAAACACAATGTAGTGATAACTATGAGGATGGTAATGAGATGTGCAGAAAGCTGCATTGGCTCAGAAGGAAAACCACACAAACTGGCAATGGTCAGATGCAAGGATTTCGATGATTGCACCTTCGTGCAGTACAGAGGGGATTTGCAGAATCACAAGTCACAATAAGGGGCTCGCCACACGAGGAGCGACATTGCTTGCACTCCATTCACTTCCTATGGAACTTGTGCGATGAGGCCACAATCGCTTCGCACAAGTTCCATGAATGGAGAGGAAGCGACATTGCTCCCTGTGTGTAGAGCCCCTAAGACAGCTGATCAAGTTGTTTCATCTACCCAAGGCATTTTGTAGAGGGTATAGCAGCCGCGGCCGTTATTTGACTTAAAATGACGACTTCAACTTTTTTCTCGAAATAGTATTTCGACTTTTTTCTCGAAATTTGGACTTTATTCTCAAAATGCAGGATTTATTATTTATTTTCTAAATGTGGCCCTAATACTCTGTCGTAGCAGAGAGCGGTGGAGGCGTGGAAAAGCATGTCAGCGATCATCCACAATGTTAAAGGGAAACCGTCGCAGCGACAGAGAACTGAGAGGGTTATTTTCTGATCCCTACTCCATTCCGGGAGATGGCGGTAATGCAGCTTTAAGCTGGTTTGGTCAACCACAGACCCACAAGAAGAAGAAGACGGAGAACCGTAATGCAGCTAATTAGTGATGGGAATTCCGTCTCTTTTCAGAGAGTTGGCTCTTTAGGCTCGGCTCCCAAGCGGTCCCTTAGGTTTTAATTTTTAAAAAAGTGTAAAATGATTTACTAATGTAAAAACATACATTAGGCCTATATCAAACATTTCTTTATATACTCAGCATATAATAGAGTGCTCCAAATACATATTATAAAACAAAAGATTGGAAACCAGAAAAAAACAAGGGACTTTGACGAGTTGATCCTGTTTCTCCTGCCTGATATGACCTGCCCGGTGTGGTTCTTCTAATTGCACTGAGGGATGAACAATTCGTATATGCTTGTGCAGGTTGTTTGTGGAGCCTGCTCGATATTAAATTTTAAATTTGCAGTCTACACTCTATCACATTCTTTAATGCCAGGCGACCGCTGCTGAATCGCGGGTTTCCTGACCTTACTAGCCGCGAACAGCTGATTAAGACATAGCGTCTCACCGCAGAGCTGGTCAAAGCAACTTTGATCAGCTGGCTTTTTACCGTAACTCTGCAACCATTCGCACTATCGAAAAAATCCAAACAGTTCCTGAAAGCTCAGAAATTGCACTTCACAGTCATGTAGTATTATGGTATTTATTGCCAGAAGTCCGCAAACGCAGCACTTTTGAAGCACGCTGTGTCTCCTTCGACATGTTTGGAGGTATAAGGTTAAAATGTGTCCAGTCTTTACTACATTTACTATTACTCATTTTCCTCACCGTTCCCGGGTTTAGCCTCTATGTAACGTGAAACCTTTAGCTCTTTTCTGTCTCCGAGTGAATTTTGCAGGAGCCCCTCCCTTTCTGGTGTTTGTTTACTCACTGCGCAGCGTGTCCGACCGTGGACATTCCCCTTCCGCTCAGTGTAGATGATCATATGCTACCAATCATCTTAACCAATCACGTGCGGCTTCCACAAAAAAAAAAAAAAACATAAATAAATAAAATAAAATGAAACGAATGAAAAGAAAAAAACGGCTCACTATCAGGAGCCGGCTCCCGTCGTTCACTTCAAAGAGCCGGCTCTTAGAGCCAGATTGTTCGCGACTGACCCATCACTACAGCTAATGTGGGTCGGATCGGATTGCATTTTTTATTTCTTTCCGATATCCGTTCCAGTAATTTAGGCCAGGATCGGACCGATACCGATGCTGAATATCGGATCGGCGCATCCCTACTTTAAGTATGCGTCACAGTGTCAAAGTGAATCAGTGTGTGTGTCCTGGGCTGATGTGTGTTTCCTCTGCAGGTGAAGGCAGAAAGTGTGTGTGAGCTGATGTGAATTCAGCAGCATGGATCAGTGTGAGGACAGAGAGGAGGGAGTCCCTCCCTCTAAAACCACTCTGTGTGGGGAACATGAGAGTCAGACCAAAGCTCAGAGGTGAGATGACCATCTCTAACTGTCCATGACTCTTCTCCATGTCACAGCTCAGCACTCACATCACTGCTGCATCATTATTCACAGGAACCAACGAGGAACTAAACGTAAACATGACTACCTGAACCTGAACCCAGCTGTGTGTCCTTAAAGAGCGACTGGTCAAAGAGCATTGGTGTTAACTTTAAATCAGGTGTTCCTCCTCCTGCAGAGAGGTAATGTGTGTCTAAATGTTGTTCCTGACTCAGTGTTTCTGAATAAATTCTCCATCATGTTTAATGTCAGCTCAGCTCTTTTTCACACACATTTCTGTGTTCATATGTGAAGTGGTGTGTGTTGGAGTTTGTTGCACAAACACAGCAGTCAGAGTGTAAAGAATGGATGTTGTAGGAGGTGTTTGTGTAGTGAAGAGGCTGAGTGTCTGTAGGACTGCAGCTGCTCCAGCAGGGGGCTCCTTTGAGCTGTGCTTCAAACACAGGAGACACCTTTGTGAGTCTGTATTTGATGTCCTGCTGACACATTTCTCTTCATGAAGGTTTATGGATCATTGTTCTATCCTCACATGTCTGAGGGGCTGTAATGGTTCATACGTTGCTTCCATGTGAGCATGAAGGTTTCAAACAGTAAAAACAGTGGAGTGATTTTCAAATCAGTAACTGTCAGGCAGTCAGTGTAGGGACTTCAAATAGGTGGAACCATTTCTCTCCTTCTGGTCCTCGTAATCATTCTGGATGCAGTTCTGAATCAGTTCTAGTTTCTATTTCTAACATTTGTAGGTAGAACAGAGAGCAGAATACTGCAGTCAGGCCTTCTAAATGTAGAAGCATGTATTAGTTCCTCTAATACGCAGAGATAGAAAAGATCACACTGATTATTTTTCAGCTAATAAACAGATTGATGGAAGGAAATGCTGAGTCTCCTAAAGACATTTCCAAAGAGTAGCAGGCATTTGTTGAAAGGAAGCAGAGTTCGAATTGATCAGTGCTACTTCCAAACCAAATCATTTCACACAGTGCATTCGATCTATAGTGTTTTAGTGACTCAGAGGAAGTTGTTGAGAACTGGGAGCTCAGCAGTGAAAGCACAGAGAGAGAGACTGTCTTACTCCAGGGCGCTTCAGCTGAAAGGAAATCTTTGTGAAGGAGTTGGTGAGAACTGTTAGGACTATTCAATTCAATTTTATTTATATAGCACCAAATCACAACAACTAGTCACCTCAAGGCGCTTTGTATTGTGGGTAAAGATCCTACATTAATACAAAAGAAAACCCAACAGTCAAAACGACCCCCTATGAGCAGCACTTGGTGACAGTGGGAAGGAAAAACTCCCTTTTAAACAGGAAGAAACCTCCAGCAGAACCAGGCTCAGGGAGGGGCAGTCATCTGCTGTGACCGGTTGGGCTGAAGGGAGAGAAAAAAGACATGCTGTGGAAGAGAGCCAGAGATTAATAACAATTAATGATTAAATGCAGAGTGGAGTATAAACAAAGTAAATAAGGTGAATGAAAAGAAACAGTGCATTATGAGAGCCCCCCCCCCCAGCAGCCTAACTAAGGGATGGTTCAGGGTCACCTGATCCAGCCCTAACTACACTGCTCAAAAAAAAATAAAGGGAACACTCAGATAACACATCCTAGATCTGAATGAATGAAATATTCTCATTGAACACTTTGTTCTGTACAAAGTTGAATGTGCTGACAACAAAATCACACAAAAATCATCAATGGAAATCAAATTTATTAACCAATGGAGGCCTGGATTTGTAGTCACACACAAAATTAAAGTGGAAAAACACACTACAGGCTGATCCAACTTTGATGTAATTCCTTAAAACAAGTCAAAATGAGGCTCAGTATTGTGTGTGGCCTCCACGTGCCTGTATGACCTCCCTACAACGACTGGGCATGCTCCTGATCAGGTGGCGGATGGTCTCCTGAGGGATCTCCTCCCAGACCTGGACCAAAGCATCTGCCAACTCCTGGACAGTCTGTGGTGCAATGTGACGTTGGTGGATGGAGCGTGACATGATGTCCCAGATGTGCTCAATTGGATTCAGGTCTGAGGAACGGGCGGGCCAGTCCATAGCTTCAATGCCTTCATCTTGCAGGAACTGCTGACACACTCCAGCCACATGAGGTCTAGCATTGTCCTGCATTACGAGGAACCCAGGGTCAACCGCACCAGCATATGGTCTCACAAGGGGTCTGAGGATCTCATCTCAGTACCTAATGGCAGTCATGCTATCTCTGGCGAGCACATGGAGGGCTGTGCGGCCCTCCAAAGAAATGCCACCCCACACCATTACTGACCCACTGCCAAACCGGTCATGCTGAAGGATGTTGCAGGCAGCAGATCGCTCTCCATGGTGTCTCCAGACTCCAGTCACGTCTGTCACATG
>CM024212.1:7634778-7684097 GCA_013435755.1 Amphilophus citrinellus | reverse complement strand
GGTCGACCTCCAAGCCTGCACAGGTCTGTTGATGTTAGCAGGAGTAAATCGCTCAAACAATGAGGCTACAAAAAGTCTGGCAGGCCTATATTCCAGGCAACTATGTCCTTACACAGTTTCATGTTTTTGTTTCTGTAATATGTGATAAAATTAATTACATTTTTATATACATATATCCCATATAATCTTTTTACGCATGTGTTGATGCAAAAGGAGGAGGTAACCACTCTATAAAAGACAACTGATGCTGAAGATGGTGGTTGGGGAACGTGTGTGTGTGTGTGTGTGTGTGTGTGTGTGTGTGTGTGTGTGTGTGTGTGTAGTAGTCAGCCAGAGAAGTGTGTTAGTTAGGACAGGAGTTCCTCTGGATTTATTATTTTTCCCTGTTGGAATATTGTACCTGTGACTGTCAGGTCTCCTTAACATTAAGTGCTTTATCATTGTAATCATGTTATTTTTCTTTATTAATAAATAAAAGAGGAATTAACTCTAAATGGCTTTTTTCATGTGTTGAGTTATTCCCTCTGCTCAGTTGTTGCTCTGTGGGAGGAAGTGTCTTAAAGTGGTGACCTTAGCCAGCCTGGAAGGAGAGAGGTGACATTTCTGCTCCACTTTGGGGACAAAGGTGAGAGAATATTTAAGCTCTGGGCAGAACCTCTATCTCAGAGCAGAACCACAGTTCCTGGTGAGAGGGTCATCGTACCCTGCTCACTCAGGAAGGAACATCAGGGAGATAAACAGCCTGAGAACCCAATAGGACCAGGGTCTGGATTTTTTTTCTAGACTTGGTGCTCCTTGATACTGTTTTGCTGAACCCTTACATTTAATCAGCTTCAAACTTCAGATCAAAAATGACCCTGCAGTCTACAGACACTAACCACAAACAGATTCATAACCACAGACACCAAAAACAGGGTAGCTCAGCTAAATAGAAACACTTGTTCACATATTAAAATATGCAATCAAGCTCAAACACAATAAAACAGGCCTGAACAGCACAGCAGCAGGACAGAGATAGAAAAAGGAGAAACAGTGATTATCTGGGCTCCACCCTACTATAATCCCACACTACACACGTAATGCTGTGATCCTGCTCACCATCATCAGGCACTGGGCAGCCAAACAAGCACCAAAGGAAATGAATGCGCTCCACAAACAGCAGGTTCAGACTAGAAGAGAAAACAAAGCACTAAATATACTCTAACAGCTCATCTAAACACACTGAATCCATTTCCCACATACCTGTGAGCATCACTGCCATCTACAACCAAGATCAGAGCAAAAAGCCAGGAGAGCCTGAACCATGGACTCCAGGTGAGCCCTATAATCAGCTCTGATTAGAGAGCTAGAGGAGGACTCAGGGTTCATGCTGCATTCACAAGCACCACTCAGGAGAGGAGCAGTTTCCACTAAGAATTCCCCGCTACACAACATTATAGAAATGACTGTTAGTATTAATATCCACTCGTTATGATTCACATCATTTCTTCTCTCAGTGTTTGTCTGAATGTGTCACTGAGTCAGAGCCTGTTTATCTCTGTGTCTGTGTCTCTGTTAAACATCTTTCTTCCAGCGGGAATCAAACACACACTGAGCCAAGCAGCAGTTCATCCTCCTGTGTGAGACTCTCCTCATTTAAGGCTCTTTTCACACCTGCGCTCTTTAGTCCGTTTCAGTCTGACTCTGGTTCGGTTCCCCCTTGGTGCGGTTCGCTTCTGCAGATGTGAGATTGGTTCACTTGGAGTTGGCTTGGAGTTTTTTCTGAGTGGAAAGAAACCAAACCACAGGAAAAAGCTACAAGTTTACAAACTCATCAGCTGATTCAGAGCAGAGTGAACAAACTGCAGGGGAGAAAACGCCCTAAACCACCTCATAGGTAGTTTGTACAGCACCTTCTTACCACCAACACCTACGTTTCAACATGAAGCGCCCTCTAGTGGTCGTGCAGGAAAGGTCGTGTGAATAACGTGTTCGGGTTTCTCCGGCAAATTCCGAAGAAAGACGGAAATCTGGATTTCCTCAGACCTGTTTTAGTAACTCAGGTAAAGTTTGATTGTGTTCATTTTAGAGAGAAATGAATGATCAACACTTTATTGTTGCTTTCTCCTGCTGTGTGTGCTGATAACTATCAGTGGATCACTTTGATGCTGCAGAAATCTCACAAACTTGTGTGGTATTTGTGCGCTGAGGCAGCGATGGTTACGCAGCAGAACTCAGCTGAGAATCATTTTCAGATTTCTGCATTATAAACGTGTCTGTGACAGTTAGCAGCACGTCCACTGATACACAGCACAGGAAACTGTTATTAGTTCATTCTGCACACACACACAAACACTCTGCACACACCTGCATGAAGAACCAAATTTAGACTTTTGGTTTAGTGAACGTCAGATTTTCACATGTTCTGTGAGAATGTGGAAACAGTGAAGGAGAGCTTTAAAGTGCTTAAGTCAGAGCTGTGACTGGATCACACACAGACACACCAGTGGGTTCATGATGTTCAGGACCGGCTCAGAGCGGACGCTCATAAAGTCTGTGTTGAACACGCTCACCTGAACACATCATTAACAGCATCCATTGGTTTGTAAAGGGTCAGAGGTCAGGGCTCCCTGCTGGATCTCCACATGAAGACAGAGCAGCTTCATCTGTGTGTCGAGCAGCTCAGAGCCTTCAGGAGAAAACAGCCACTTCTGCAGGACGTCAGGAATAAAGGCATCGAGGGTCAGTGTTGCTGCAGTGCTGTGTGGCTCCTGTTTCATTGTTGTCTCTCTGTGTGTTCACAGAAGTGCATCAAAGTGTGCAGATGAAGAGTTCCACTAATATTGTTTCAGTCATGGATCCAGTTTGTGAAACAGTCTCATTTTATTTAGGAAGGAAACATTTTCCTTCTGAGCTGAATCTGAGCTCTGTACATATTTGCTCACTCATTTTACACTCCATTGTTTCCAATAGAAACTGCTCTGAAACATGATGGTGGAAGAGCATGCTGGGAAATCTCTCACTGCTCTCTGTCACTGATGATGATGCACTTGAACTTGTTGATATCAGCGATGCAATAATGAATGTTTGAGAGTGTGTGGAGGAGCTGATGAGCTCAGCAGCATTCTGAATGATATTTAGTGAGCCAGAGCAAATCTGTGCCTGCAGCTGTTTCCTCCTCTGATGAGTGCAATCAGAAAGAGTCAGTAAAGCAAACGAGTCCTGAACGGCTGGACTGGCTGAAAATAACTGGCTTTAGATGGAGTCAGCTTTAAGATTGTGTGTTCACTTTATTCCACTGCACTGAGCTGTAAAAGCAAATGTGGCCTAAAATCTGGAGTGTTTTAAATGCTGCTCCTGCTGCTCTTTGACCTCCTTTGTCTTTATTTGTGTGCTTCTCAGAGCTTTGACTGAGCTGTGTCAGATATGAAGCTTCCTGTCATGATGTTCTTCTGACAGTGAGGCCTTCATGTGTGCGTCGCTTCACTAACTTTATCACTTTATCACTCTGTCACTTCACAGTTAGAAAGTGTGCTGGCTCGTGCAGCACACTGGGAACAATATGTGATGGAGGCTCAGTGGTTTGTTCCACTGTGAACCATTAACTGTCCTACAGTCGAGTTTCCCTTCATGCTTCACACTCAGAGTGTCAGAGGAGACTCTGTCCTTCTACAGAGTCTCCTCTGACACTCTGATCCACCTCCACACCTTCAACACCACATTCACTGAACCTCTTTATCCTGGATTTACAGTCTGGTTTCCAGCTTCCTCAGTGAGTCTGTGTGTAGTTTAGTGTAAAGAGTTAAAGATCACATAAAACTTCTAGCAACAGTTTTTTCATATAGTCTGGATTGGATTCACTGGTGATGTTTACCTCCCTCCACCTCCTTCACACAGACTCAGTGTGAATGAATCTCTCACTGACTGCTGTCACTCACACTGATCCAGCAGTGATGTTGGAGACACAGAGTAACAGAAAACTCTGATCTGTTCTCATTCATGAGATCACATCTGTATCATTAGAGGAGGGTTTGTGAAGTTCAGCTGTGCCTGCTTCTTGGTTTGAGGGAAATCAAAGTCCAGATCAAATGTAAAACAAACTGGAAAGAAAGGAGAGAAATATTCCTGGGAGAGGAGAATCAGAGGGAAAATCAGGGAAAAGGTAAAGTCTGATGTTCAGGAACTTGAAGGATGTTAAACTCGACTGCTGCTCCTGCTGAGCCCCTCCCACCTGTGCTGCTTCAGGTGGAGTCCCACCTCCTTCCATGCAGCAGCTCACCTGTGTGTCAGTGTTTGGTGCCAGGTGTGGAGTGGAGCTTCTTCTTCTTCTGCTCTGTTTGCAGAAACTGTAAGTTTGCTTTGTTTCCTCCTTTAACAGTTTGTCTTCAGGAACTTTACTGTTTGTTTCTGCTCTGTGAGGTTTGGATGTTCAGCTCTGATTTCAGGACAAACTTTGTTTAATGATTACTGATTAATATCAGTTGTGTGCAGCTTAGTTCCATCAGAAACAGCAGAAATCTGCTGCTCCATATTTAGATAAGAACCATGACCTTATACGAGGTCAGGCTGAGGACCCTAGATGCAGTAAGTGAGATTATAATGATGCGCCCTCCTTCAGAGTGGCCGTGGAGACAATAGGCAGGTTATATGAACACAGTAATTCATTGTATTTATTTACAAAAACCATTTAAAAAAAAGAAATGAATGTAGTAGATGCACAAATACATGAAATAGAAAGCAGGCACACGGACAGGAGTCAGGACTAAACTGAAACTGGACTTTCTGCTTATAAGTGCAGAGTTTGAGCAGGAACTTACATGTAGAGACGCATTTACAGATGAACCAGTTATTGCACCTCCAGGAAACGTGACTTAACATGTCTGACTTTGTGTTCTCAGCAACAGGAATGACTGGAATAAAAAAAAAAAAAAACTGAAGCATTAGATCAGGGCTCGTATTTAAGGAGCTTCTTTGTAATAAGTTTTACTCCTGAGTAATTTGAAATATTTAACCCTTTATAGGGCACTCATTGAAAAACTTTGATATTCAGAATTTCAACTATACAGTGTTATTGGGGGACATAACAAAACTTAATTACTGTTGTGACATTTTTCAAAATGTTAAATTTTCATATATGTGTATATATAAAAAAAATACAAGAAAAACAAATATATGATGAAAGGAGCATCCCTGCCAGCATACATAGGTGGCCCCCATATAGTATAAGTAAGGCCCTGAATATGTGTTCATTGGGACCCAGATGGTTGACTTACATGAGGCCCTGCATGTGTTTTAGAAGATTACAACAGATTCTTTACAACATCACTGCTCCCATGTCACGGTCTTGGTTTTAGGTGGGAGGGACTATGTCAGTGTCTGCCACATGATCATCTTCCTTCTCATCATTATCACTGATTGCAAGGTGGGCTAGCATAACCACAGTCTCCCTGCTCTTGCCATAAACCATCCAAACAGACATCTGAAAAAATTACTACACAAGCAATGAAACAACTGGTATAATGTCAAAAACTGACAAAAATCACTCATCTTCACTATTTATAGCTTTAAAAGGTCTAGAAATGGGTTAAATTTCTCTCTGAAGAATTTTTATTTATTTATTTATTTTTTTTTATAGCCTGTCATGTTTGGCAGATCTTGCAAACAGAACTGTGATCTGAATGTATTGTTGTGCCAAACATATTTGCTATTTCAAGATGAGCTCTATAGGTTCTCTATAGGCTCCTCTTGTTATTGTGTCACCCTTTATTTTATTTGAATTATTTTTAACATGTTATTTGACAAATTGTGTTGGAGCTGACAGGCTTAGAAAAAAGAAAAGAGAAAGGAAAAAAAAAAAGAGAAAGGAAAAAAAAGAGAGAGAGAGAGAAAAATAGGGAGAAAATAGAACAAAGAAACAGGAAAGAGTGCAAGTAGGTAAGCCAAATAGTCCATCACTTATAAAACATAAGATATTGTCAATATTTGCAATTATAAAATGTGGGAAAAACAAAATAAAAGAAGCATGGTTACACAAACCAACCATTTTGTGTTATTACGTGCGTGTTTGTGTCATGAAATGTATTTACTAATGAGGGGAGAATGCCACAGCTCCGCCCATCAGAAGCTAGAGGCGGGCAAAGAAAGCCCCAGGAAGCCCAGGCCACCAGCAGCCCATCGAGACCTACGAAGACCCAAGGCCACTCATTCCAAGGAGAACCGCACACCCACCCCAGCAGACGGGAGAGAGAGAGAGGGCCCAGACAGAGCCCCCCCCAGCACGGGCCCCAGAGAACCCGAGGCGATGAGAAGCCACCGCCCCCCCAGCGGCCAGCCCCCAGTACAGGCCGGAGGCAGGGCTCCGGAACCCCCGGCACCCAAGGACCGCCCGACCCCCCACAGAGCCCCCCCACACACACACACACACCGGAGAAGCCACCGCAGCCCTGCGCCACAACCCCCAGGGGAGCAGGTCAATTCCCACGCCAGAATATCCGGTCCCACTCAGGAACCCCGAGGTACCCACACCCCAGAGGGGCAGGAAGGGAGGAAGCAACCAGCAGGGAGCGGCCAGGAGGCAAGGCACAGGCCCAGACCCAGGTCCAGCCGCAAGCACACCCATGTACACATTTATGTACAAATACACATACATGCACATACACACTGACCCACATACATATAAACATATATACACCGTACGCACACATTCAGTCATTCACCCATACTCACGAAGACTGACAAATACACAAAGACACACATTCAGCCATAGCTACCCACCCTCTGAAGATGGGGCGAGTGGAAACCATCCCAGGGCCAACAGCGACCCCAAGACGCCGCCAGCCCGGGCCCCAAGGAACCACTCGACCCCCACCCCGGGCAAGGCGTAAGAAATCAGGGTGTGAGATGACCCATCCACCCCTCCTCCTCCCCAACTTGTAAGTGTATGTGTTTATGTTGTGAATGAATGTGGTGTATAGCGTGCAGTTAAAATTGAGGGGACAGTTGTGCCACAAGCACCAACTGCTGGTTGTCAGTGCTTGCCCACACTGCCCCCCCCCAGAACCCTTCATGTCTAAAGTGCAAATAAAATTTGGGGACAGACAGTGACGAGGATCCGAGTGGGGCCACCTTAGCGGCCCCATCTCATCAATCTCTGGGTAACATGCCTGCCCCAAAGGTCCTGTGTGTATTAAGTTGTATGTGTGTATGTGCTGTGAATTATAATGACTATAGTGCAATTACAAAGGAGAGGCAGGTGGCCGTGCGGCTCTGCACATGGCCTCTCCACCCTACATTTGTGAGTGTTGTGTATTCTGTGTGTGTGTGTGTGTGTGTGTGTGTGTGTGTGTGTGTGTGTGGGGGGGGGGCATAAGACCAGGAAGAAAAAAGGCAATCTGGAAGAAGAGAGCCAGCTGTCCACTGGCTCAATAGGCACCCCGACCTCCCACACCCCAGCACAAGGCAGGGGGAGGTGAGCCCCGGGCCATGGCGACAGCATCCCGGAGCACTGCAGCACCTGAGACTGGTGCCATCGCACCCATCGCAGAGGGCGGGCCGCTCACACTAGACGCCCATTCATTCGACAATAGACACAAAAGAACGACAGGACATACTGGCCTGAGTTGGAAATACTGTGCCCTATCCCTCTCCAACCACCCCACCGCAGCCCCCACCTCCCACCCCCCCCCCCCGCAGGGCCCCAGGGCCCCAAAAGCGCAGACTGGACACCCCGACGCAGGCCAGGTCAACCCACCCCGCCCGGAGACAGCAGAGACCCCCCCAGCGCCAGGGGGGACCCACCGGGAGGCAGCGCAGCCCCAGGGCCCGGGCCCCAGACCCCAGACCCCAGCCCCCGAGCCACACAGGGAAGACCAGCCAACCGACCGAGGGCCGGCACCCACCCCCCCAAGCACCCCGGCCCACACTCCAGGACCGTAAGGCAGCACCATCCAAGCCCCCACCACCATCAACCAGGACAGGTACACAGACATCACCAGAAGGTCGCCTCAGGACTCCAGTCTCAGGAGGCTACCAGCTACACAGGCCCCTGTGTCCTCCCCTGACCGCCTACAAAGCACATCAGGAGCGGAGCCCACAGCCAACCACCCCCACTAAGTAATGGAGCTGATCAGTGGGAACCAAAGAGAGTCAAATTCCTCCAATTGGTCTTTGGATGAAGCAGACATTCTCTCTAAACTAACATGATCTACTAAGAAATTTCTGTATTGAGTAATACAGAGTTTATTTTTTGACTTCCAATTCATGAGGATAGTTTTCTTAGCGATGCACAAGGCGGTAAGAACTATGTGTGATGTATTTGACTCCATAACTAATTCACTGACATCACCTAAGATGCATAGCCTGGGGGAAGTTGGGACACCTAAACCATGTGGATAGGTCTTCACATATCCTCTGCCAAAATCTCTGAACAGGTACACAAGACCACAGAGCATGTAGATAGTTCTCCTCTGAATTGCTTGTACAGTGGGTGCATATGTTTGAGTGTGTAAGGCCCATTTGGAACATCCTTTGTCCAGTATAGTGTGTTCTATGGAGAATTTTATATTGTACAAGTTGTACTTCGGGTCTTTTAGTCATTTTGAAGATATTTAAACATATTTCTGTGAATAAATTTTGATCCAGGTTGACAGAAAGATCACGCTTTTGCAATTGGATGGGAACTGAGTCATCAGTTTTTAGTAATAATTTATATAATTTTGACAACAATTTTGGGGTACAGAGGTTAAGAAATTTCGTTACCCATGCAGGTATTTCTAAATTCAATTAATTGAGGTTAAACCTTTCCTGTAAGATGGACTTAAGTTGTTGATATTCCAGAAATCTACTGTTGCCAATTCTATATTTTGATATAAGTTCTTGGAATGTAATAAGGTTTCCATCTTGGATAATATGTTCTAAATTATTTATACCCTTATCACGCCATTCATGATGTTTAATACTGGGACTAATGAAAGGTATGAGATTTTTATTTTTCCACAAAGTGCCTGTTCTACATCCAGCCATGGGTTGTCTGATGAATTGGATTTGATCCACTTTGAAATGTACTGCAACCTACTCCCTAAGAAATAGTAATAAAAGTTTGGTAGTTCCAGACCGCCACTGCGTTTTGGCTTTTGTAAAGTTTTTAAGCTTATTCTTGACGGTTTGTTTTTCCATAAAAATTTTGAGATGTTTGAATCTAGTGACTTAAACCAAGGAAGCGAAGGTTTATTAGGGATCAGTGAAAATAGATAATTAATTTTTGGTAAAACCATCATTTTAATGGTAGCAACTCTCCCCATGAGTGATATAGGTAAACTATTCCAACGTGTGAGATCATCCTCTATTGTTTTTAATAAGGGGGTATGATTTAATTGTACCAAGTCTGAGAGCCTGGTGGAAAATTTTATGCCTAAATATCTAATATTTCCTGACTTTATTTGGGTCCTAGAGGTTCTATGGAAGTTACAATTGAGAGGCAAAACTGTTGATTTACTCCAATTGATAGAGTAATCAGATATAGATGAGAACTTATTAGTGTGATAGTCTTCAAAAGGGAATTATATTATTTTTCAGTGCCATAAAAACTTTCAGTATAAAAAAATAATGTTCTAAGCTTTATTCCCTCATTTGTAAAGGAAATACACTTAGTATGATTTGTTAGATGCATCAGGCATGTGTCCAAACATTTTTCATGCTGTAATTTCACTCATTTCACTAAGTCCTTCATAAACAGCACATATGCCATTACTTAGCACAACTATTCAACAGTAAATTGTGTGAGTTTTATCAACTTAGCATGATTAGTTTTGATGTTTTGAACATAAATGCACAGCGAGCCGAGCCCCGTAAGCGTCTTTTTTTCGATTCTGTGAAACCACCAACTTTGAGTGTTCCAGGTCTCTGCTGATTGGTCGAATGCTACAGTGAAGTGTTCAGTGATGTAGTGTGATCTTTGCTGATTGGCTGGATGAAAACGACACGCTTCTTCTCATAATTTATCAAGTGTGTGGAAATTACCAAATATGGTAACTTGCCCTATAAAGGGTTAATTATAACATTTTCTAAGAACTATTTTCAATTTTAGGACTAAATCCTGACAAAAATGAAAATTATTTCTGAACTATTTTCACCCTCAAGTTTTCAGTTTCAGTTCCAAAGCTGAAAACTGTGAGGATGAGGGGGGAGAGTTTGAAGAGGCTGAATAGTTTATTAAATCGAGGAGGAATTAGCAGGAAAAACAAAGTGTAGATCAGTAGAAATCTTCTCCACACACTGAATAACAGTGAGATAATGAAACGCAGCAGGCTGAGCGGTGCAGAGAGAAAGTTTAGATTTCATTAAACATGTTGAAACATGTCACATCCCCACCCAATGGAATGGCTCTAAAGAGATCATCACAGCACTGAGATATTTGGTAACAGGAACAATGTAACAGTGCAGCAGTGATGAAGACTTGGATCTGCCCAACCTTCATCAGCAGAGTGATTATAAAGTTACAGATTTTATTGAATAATCAGACCCCATCTTATCTTAAAGACCTTATAGTCCCATATCACCCCAACAGAGCACTTCACTCTCAGACTGCTGGCTTACTTGTGGTTCCTCGGATACTTAAGAGTAGAATGGGAGGCAGAGCCTTCAGCTTTCAGGCCCCTCTTCTGTGGAACCAGCTCCCAGCTTGGATTCAGGAGACAGACACCCTCTCTATTTTTAAGATTAGACTTAAAACTTTCCTGATTATCATAGTTGTTATGCTGCAGTAGACCTGGGCTGTTTGTGGTTTCCATGATGAGTTTTTGTTCTTCATGGAACTCTTTTCACTGTTTATTCCCCACTCTGCATTTAATCATTAGTTATTATTAATCTCTGTCTCTCTTCCACAGCATGTCTTTTGTCCTGTCTCTCTCCCCTCAGCCCTAATCAATCACAGCAGATGACCCCCCCTCCCTGAGCCTGGTTCTCCTGGAGGTTTCTTCCTGTTAAAAGGGAGTTTTTCTTCCCACTGTCACCAAGAGCCTGATCATAGGAGGCCGTTTGACTATAATTGCATTAAAAAGCACCTTGAGGCGACTGTTGTGATTTGGTGCTAAATAAATAAAATTGTATTGAAATGCATAAAGGAGTTAAGACATCACTGATCTTGAACACATTCCAGGAAAAAGTGTCTACTTTGAGGAATCTCAAACAGTTTGCTCTGTTTGATGGTTTGTTCACTGCAGTCATTGTTTTCCAACATGTTTGTTCTACAGAGAATGAAACATGAGATGGAACAGACACATTCAAAAGCATGAAACAAAGTAACATAGTAAAAGAGCGTTCAAAACTAAATGTTTTTGTAGTTAACACTTTGCAACAGTGTCAGAACAGACTGCTGACAGTCTGCTGTAAAGGCAACCAAAGAAATTAAAAAAATCTTCAGCTAGCATTAAGACTTTAAAATGGCTGTAACAGCTCTGCTTTGGGTTCTAAGTGCTGCACAAACGTGGTCAGTGAATCATAACTTTGATTTTCTGTGTAATTATTTTGGTGACCAATACAACCCCCACATTTGGTGCATCAGTCAAAGAAACACAAAGCATCTTCATTTTTCTTGAACCTTGAAACAAACTGATAATTTGTGCTCGCCGTTCATGTCAGACTGTCGAACTCAAGCATCCTTCAAACCATTTTTATTGCCTGTGGACAACAGAAAGATCATTACTCTGTTCAAATCTGCACATACACTAGATTTCCAAAAGTATTCACTGTCTGCTTTCACACAAATATGAATTTGAGTGACATTCTTAATCCAGAGGGTTTATATCAGCTCACCCATTGCAGCTTCAGCTCTTCTGGGAGTGTTTATGGGAATTTTTGATCTTTCTTCCAGAAGTCCATTTGTGAAATCCACACTGGAATTCACTGAGAGCCAAGTGCCTGATTTTATACACCTGTGGCCACAGAAGTGATTGGAACACCTGAATTAAGTGATTTGGAAGGTGAGGGAATATATTTGGCAGTATAGTGTATATCAAACTCAGTTCAATTTTATTTATACAGCAAGGCATTCATAACTACCATCTCTAATTATCAATATTAATTCAACATTATTAACACTTAGAACACAAAAACCTGCTTGTTGGAACCTAATTTGTCTTCAAAGCAGTTCACACAGTCACTGAAATGGCAGCTCAGGTGCTTTTATAATCTTGACTGTTTTAATCTCAGTTTAATGTCAGTTAGCTCAGAATAAATTGATCAGGCTTTTTAATTTTAGATTATTTTGTTAAATTGTGATTGTTGGTACAAATGTGATGCAAAGTACTCACATCCATGTAGAGCTTTTCTAATATTAACCAGTGAAATGTTGAGAGTGTCAAACTGTACATGTCTCTGTTTTCAGTGTCCATTCTGTTCATTATCATCAAGAAAGTTTGATTGGTTCAGCCAGTCACACCTGTCTAAAGTGTGATTATGTCACATGCTGCAAAAAGCTGAAGCACACCTCCTCACTGAGGTCAAACTTTCAGTTGACCTTTAGTTTTTGGCTGATTCGGAGCTCTGAGAGGATTCTCAGGATGTTTGGGAATACTGACACAGCCCTCAAAAATCCTCTCCCTCCCTCTTCCCCCGGCCTCTTCCACTCAGCTACTTGTTGTTTTTAGTGTTTAGTCCCATTCATTCAAACTGTGCTCTCCCTCTTTGACATCATGAAGGTTTCAGGTTACACGTCAGTATGTGAACTTCACTCTGACAGTCTACACATGAAATAAACACATGAAGGTGTGGCCTACACACAGAATGTACACAATGAGACACAACGATCAGTTTGTACATGTAATGGAAATGGTGCCAACATGATGGTGGGAAGAAAATTCTGTTCTTAGGTTGGGCTCCTGGTTTGATTCCTGGCTTATGTTTTGGTTTTGGTTTATTTTTGTGATTAATATTTACCCTCTGTGCTTGAGTCAAGTTCTTTTGTCTCAGTCCTGGTCTGTGTTTCCACTTCCTGTTTTATTTTGGTATGTTCTGGTCCTTGGGCTTTGGGTTTAGTTTTGCTTCCTGTGTTTCCCACCCAGGTGTTGCTCATTGTCTCATTTCTCATTTTCATGAGTTCTTTGTCAGGTTGTTGATAATGCCGTCCGTCTCCTGTGTGGTGGTGGTGTGTTAGTTTGTGTCATGTCTTGCCAAATATTTGCTGTCTTCTGGATTAGATCCTCTGTTTGCCAGGAAGGTTTATGACCTTCTGTATTTTGGTCTGGACAACAAAAGACATTTAACTGCTTTTGGAGTCTAATTCCACCTGTCACACTGCTGACATGACAATCAGTGCTTCAGTTTCCAACAGTATTTCTTTATTGCAAGTCACTAAGATTAAGAGCACCCATCAGTTAAACTTTGACCATTTTAGTATAAATTTAACTCAGACTCTGAGATTAATCATGAATCTTTCAACCTGAACAGTTGGAGGTTGAATGTCACGGGCACAGATAATGTGTTTTTCTACAAATCAAATCTGAAATTTTCCTCAATAGCTTCCTGTAACTGTTTCACAATAAAAGTCTTATTAAAAAATGAAGGATTCCCTCAACTTAAACACCTTAATTCATAATAAAATATAAATCTGACATTTGAAAATTCCACTTTTTTGAAACAAACACAGGAAATGTTGAGTTTGCATGAACAGCTTTGACCATCCAGTTTGTCTTTATTGGCTCTGCCATTAAATCCACCTCAGTGATGACTGAGTTTCACATGGATTTTTACATCCAGCACAGATTGAACACCAACACAAATCCACAGTTAAAGTATCCAAGTACATTTACTGCAGTACTTTACTTCTTTGTTCTCTTAAAGTTCTGCTACTATATTTGAATATTTGCAGGTTGTTTCTCTTTTTTCTGCTCGACACTTTTTCACAGCTACAGTTACTTCAGCCTGTACAGATTCAAAGTACAGCTTACATGTTACTGAGTGTAACAGGATCTACTTTCAGTACTTTAAGTACACGTCACAGTGTCAAAGTGAATCAGTGTGTGTGTGCTGGGCTGATGTGTGTTTCCTCTGCAGGTGAAGGTAGAAAGTGTGTGTGAGCTGATGTGAATTCAGCAGCATGGATCAGTGTGAGGACAGAGAGGAGGGAGTCCCTCCCTCTAAAACCACTCTGTGTGGGGAACATGAGAGCCAGACCAAAGCTCAGAGGTGAGATGACCATCTCTAACTGTCCATGACTCTTCTCCATGTCACAGCTCAGCACTCACATCACTGCTGCATCATTATTCACAGGAACCAACCAGAACCTGAACCTGAACCTGAACCTGAACCTGAACCTGAACCCAGCTGTGTGTCCTTAAAGAGTGATGATTCAAAGGAGATTATTGTTACCTTTAAATCAGGTGTTCCTCCTCCTGCAGAGAGGTAATGTGTGTCTAAATGTTGTTCCTGACTCAGTGTTTCTGAATAAATTCTCCATCATGTTTAATGTCAGCTCAGCTCTTTTTCACACACATTTCTGTGTTCATATGTGAAGCGGTGTGTGTTGGAGTTTGTTGCACAAACACAGCAGTCAGAGTGTAAAGAATGGATGTTGTAGGAGGTGTTTGTGTAGTGAAGAGGCTGAGTGTCTGTAGGACTGCAGCTGCTCCAGCAGGGGGCTCCTTTGAGCTGTGCTTCAAACACAGGAGACACCTTTGTGAGTTTGTATTTGATGTCCTGGTGACACGTTTGTCTTCATGAAGGTTTATGGATCATTGTTCTATCCTCACATGTCTGAGGGGCTGTAATGGTTCATCCGTTGCTTCCATGTGAGCATGAAGGTTTCAAACAGTAAAAACAGTGGAGTGATTTTCAAATCAGTAACTGTCAGGCAGTCAGTGTAGGGACTTCAAATAGGTGGAACCATTTCTCTCCTTCTGGTCCTCGTAAGCATTCTGGATGCAGTTCTGAATCAGTTCTAGTTTCTATTTCTAACATTTGTAGGTAGAACAGAGAGCAGAATACTGCAGTCAGGCCTTCTAAATGTAGAAGCATGTATTAGTTCCTCTAATACGCAGAGATAGAAAAGATCACACTGATTATTTTTCAGCTAATAAACAGATTGATGGAAGGAAATGCTGAGTCTCCTAAAGACATTTCCAAAGAGTAGCAGGCATTTGTTGAAAGGAAGCAGAGCTCGAATTGATCAGTGCTACTTCCAAAGCAAATCATTTGACACAGTGCATTCGATCTATAGTGTTTTAGTGACTCAGAGGAAGTTGTTGAGAACTGGGAGCTCAGCAGTGAAAGCACAGAGAGAGAGACTGTCTTACTCCAGGGCGCTTCAGCTGAAACTAAATCTTTGTGAAGGAGTTGGTGAGAGCTGTTAGGACTAAACCACAGTGAGCTGAAAGCTGTGAACAGCTGCAGACTGAGCTGTAGATTCTCAGTGGGATCACTGAGGGCTAGTAAAGCTTTGCTGCTACAGGGAGTCATCTGCTTCACTCTTCATCCAAACATCACTTCATGGACTTTGAGCTTGTGTTGGTCCCTGTGTGGATGAGAGCTAATTCTTCATGATTCCTTCACAGAGTGGATCAGGAGAGCTCAGAGGTTCCCAGTGGTCAGTCTGCCCAGCAGCATCAAACACAGCTGGACTCCATATTGATGGTTTGTACATGTACAACAACTGCTGTTACATCTGTTCTTTCAGTCATCTCCATGCTGCACTTTGTACACCAGTGGATTGCACTGCTCAACATTGTTACCAAAGATGTCTGCTTCACAGAGAAAATGTGCTTTTTCTTATGGATTTTGATCTCTGTCTATAGATGCTCCACAACCATTTTTATTGAACCATGTAGAGCAGCAACAGAGGAAATGCAGAGGAAGTGATCAGAACATTTTGTGTGGATGTCATTATCTTGTTATTACTGAGCAAGTATCTCTATGCTGTCAGCTGGAGCACCACAGTCATATTCATGTGTAATATGTGAGATTTAATTGCTCATTAATTGAAGGTTCCAGACCACTTTAACTCCTGCTTGTACAATATTTTAATATCCTTAAAAATATAAACATGTGTGTTTGTCCATAAAAACCTCATTTAGGGTCCACAGCAGTTTTGCCCTTTTAGGCCCCCCAAAGGACATTCTGTGTGAACCCCACAGTGGGTTTGCTCAAGGAAACCACACATGGAGCCCATGCAGGCAAGTCCATGTGGGATCTACAGCACATTTGACCTTTACAGTCTCCATGAGGGTTTTCTATGGGCAACCCATAGAAAACACATACAGGGGCCCTAAAGGGCAAAACTGTTCTGGGCACTACCCCACAGTTCACCCACACCTACCCACTGTTGGCCTGCATGGGAATGTTTATAACAACTAAGCATCATTTTTAATCTCAGTGGCCTAAAATGAGTGAAGTTTGACTGCATTTATTTTAGAAACATCTTTGCTGTAGACCAGTAGATTCTCATTGTGATCTGATGTTTGGCTCTATGATTCAGTCTGATTGGGTCGTTCATATAGTATTCTGTTCCAGCTGCTGGAGGACAACATCATCACTTTTGTGAAGAACGAGCTGAAGAAGATCCAGAAGGTTCTGAGTCCAGATTACCCAGAATGCTTAGAGAGTCATGGGGAGGGTGACACGGCCTTGGAGGGTGAGGATAAAGAGCAGAAGAGAAGCAGAGAGGCTTTTGTGAAGATCACACTGCACTTCCTGAGGAGAATGAAGCAGGAGGAGCTGGCTGACCGTCTGCAGAGCAGTAAGAGGATTTCTCTGAAGGTTTAAGCTGCTGCAAAAATAAAAATATTAATAATGAATCAAGAGATGGACCAACATGTTGGTTGATTTAATATATAATAATTAATTTGATAGCTTATTATTGCATTTTCAGAATACATTGCTCCAGTCTGTCAACAAGAACTTAAATCCACCCTGAAGAAGAAGTTCCAGTGTGTGTTTGAGGGCATCGCTAAAGCAGGAAACCCAACCCTTCTGAATCAGATCTACACAGAGCTCTACATCACAGAGGGAGGGACTGCAGAGGTCAATGAGGAACATGAGGTCAGACAGATTGAAACAGCATCCAGGAAACCAGACAGACCAGAAACAACAATCAGACAAGAAGACATCTTTAAAGGCTCACCTGGAAGAGATGAACCAATCAGAAGAGTGCTGACAAAGGGAGTGGCTGGCATTGGGAAAACAGTCTTAACACAGAAGTTCACTCTGGACTGGGCTGAAGACAAAGCCAACCAGGACATCCAGTTCATGTTTCCATTCACTTTCAGAGAGCTGAATGTGCTGAAAGAGAAAAAGTTCAGCTTGGTGGAACTTGTTCATCACTTCTTTACTGAAACCAAAGGAGCAGGAATCTGCAGCTTTGAAGACTTCCAGGTTGTGTTCATCTTTGATGGTCTGGATGAGTGTCGACTTCCTCTGGACTTCCACAACACTGAGATCCTGGCTGATGTTACAGAGTCCACCTCAGTGGATGTACTGCTGACAAACCTCATCAAAGGGAACCTGCTTCCCTCTGCTCACCTCTGGATAACCACACGACCTGCAGCAGCCAATCAGATCCCTGCTCAGTGTGTTGACATGGTGACAGAGGTCAGAGGGTTCACTGACCCACAGAAAGAGGAGTACTTCAGGAAGAGATTCAGAGATGAGGAGCAGGCCAGCAGGATCATCTCCCACATCAAGACATCACGAAGCCTCCACATCATGTGCCACATCCCAGTCTTCTGCTGGATCACTGCTACAGTTCTGGAAGATGAGCTGAAAACCAGAGAGAGAGGAGAGCTGCCCAAGACCCTGACTGAGATGTACATCCACTTCCTGGTAGTTCAGGCCAAAGTGAAGAAGGTCAAGTATGATGGAGGAGCTGAGACAGATCCACACTGGAGTCCAGAGAGCAGGACAATGATTGAGTCTCTGGGAAAACTGGCTTTTGATCAGCTGCAGAAAGGAAACCTGATCTTCTATGAATCAGACCTGACAGAGTGTGGCATCGATATCAGAGCAGCCTCAGTGTACTCAGGAGTGTTCACACAGATCTTTAAAGAGGAGAGAGGGCTGTACCAGGACAAGGTGTTCTGCTTCATCCATCTGAGTGTTCAGGAGTTTCTGGCTGCTCTTCATGTCCATCTGACCTTCATCAACTCTGGAGTCAATCTGCTAGAAGAACAACAAACAACCTCCATATGGTGTACATTATTTAAAAAATCTAAATTACAATCTTTGCACCAGAGTGCTGTGAACAAGGCCTTACAGAGTCCAAATGGACACCTGGACTTGTTCCTCCGTTTCCTCCTGGGTCTTTCACTGCAGACCAATCGGACTCTCCTACGAGGTCTGCTGACACAGAGAGGAAGTAGCTCACGGACCAATCAGGAAACAGTCCAGTACATGAAGGAGAAGCTCAATGAGAATCTGTCTGCAGAGAAAAGCATCAACCTGTTCCACTGTCTGAATGAACTGAATAATCGTTCTCTAGTGAAGGAGATCCAACAGTCCCTGAGATCAGGAAGTCTCTCCACAGATAAACTGTCTCCTGCTCAGTGGTCAGCTCTGGTCTTCATCTTACTGTCATCAGAAGAAGATCTGGATGTGTTTGACCTGAAGAAATACTCTGCTTCAGAGGAGGCTCTGCTGAGGCTGCTGCCAGTGGTTAAAGCCTCCAACAAAGCTCTGTAAGTTATCACAAAGATTTTTGCATTAAAGACAGTTTAAAGGAAATCACTTATTTCTTTTTTTCTTCTAATGATCCATATAGTTTGTTTTTTTTGGATATTTGTCACATTTAAATATTTTCAGATAATCAAATTTTAACAATTTAACAGCTGTAAATATTAAACATGTAATCTTTAGATAATTGAGTTCATTCATTGAGGGATTTTTTATCTCTTGGGCCTGTCATATCTGGCAGTTTTTATAATCGGAATGATGATCCGAATGCATTGTTGTACCAAACACATTTGCTTTTACAAGAAGAGCTGTATAAGTTTTCTAAAGGTTATTCTTGTTAATGTTTGCATTTCATTTTTACTCTTGCCAGATCTGACAGGCAGGAAGAAAAAAAAGAAAGAAAGAAGTCAAAATAAAAAAGGAGAGAACAGAGAGAGAAAAAATAATAATAATAGAAGATAGATAGATCCACATACACACACATTCACCTTTATATGCATGCATATACACATACACACACACACACACACACACACACACACACACACACACACATACAGTCTTACTGTAGTTTGTAGTAATGTGTGTGTGCCTCTGTCATGGAAAGTACTGAATAATGAGGGCAAAAAGCTGCAACCACCCCCATCCGGATCCAGAAGCAAATAGGGAAAGACCCACCGGGACCCAGGCCATCCTCGGCCCACCAGGAGCTCAGAAGACCCGAGGCCACACATCCCGATGGCAACCATGCACACACACTAGAGGAGGAAGGAGGGAGACCCCAGACGGAGCCCCCACAGTCAACGGGCAAGAGCCCAGAGAGCCAGAGGCAATGAGCAGCCCACCCCCCCCCCCCCAGCATGCCGGCACCTCCCAGCACGAGCTGAGAATTTTAATTATTTAAATTATTATTGTCCCTTAATTGTTTAAATCATCATTTTTAATATAAATCCCAGCTCGCCCTGCGGGCAGTCTTTGTCCTCTGAGCTCAGGTCCTCTACCAGAGATCTGGGAGTTTGAGGGTTCTGCACAGTATCTTAGCTGTTCCCAAGACTGCCCTCTTCTGGACAGAGATCTCATTGGTCATTCCTGGATCTGCTGGAGCCATTCTCCCAGTTTAGGGGTCTCTGCTCCGAGCGTTCCGATTACCATGGGGACAACTGTTACCTTCAGCTTCCACATCCTTTCTAGCTCTTCTCTGAGCCCTTGGTATGGTTTTGAGTTTCTCATGTTCACTTGCCTCTCTTGGTATTGCAACGTCTATCACAACGGCTTTCTTCCTCTGTTTGTCCACCACTGCTATGTCCGGTTGGTTAACCATCACAAGTTTGTCTGTAAGTATCTGGAAGTCCCACACGATCTTAGCTCTGTTATTCTCGACCACCATTGGTGGTAAATTCATGGATCTTTGTTGTTTCATCCAGGACAGTGGTTCTGACACTCACTAGTCCTTGGCCTTCTTCCTTCTGCTTAGCGTACAGTCTCAGGGTGCTGGATTTGGGGTGAAACCCTCCAAGATAAGGAGCTTTCTCATCTTAACATCAGTGGCCATTTCGTAGTTGGTATCCATAGCCAGTTTTGTCAATGATCTGGCTGAGGGGATTCAGGCCTATGCAGAACAGCAGTGGTGCAATTGGTTTGAAATTTGCCTCCAGTGTTGTTCTCCACATTCCCAATAAGTTCCTAATGAAAGTTCTTAGTGTCCTGTTGATTTTGTAGAGTTCTAGGCATTCCAGGTCCGTTTGTATGGCATTGAGTCAAAGGCTTTCTTGCAATTATCCCAGGCAGTGCACAGGTTGGTCAGCCTGGTCTTATAGTCTTGAGTGACTGCTCTGTTTACCAGTAGGTGGTGTTTTGCTCCTCTGGTATCTCTGAAAATTCCTTCCTGGGCCCCGGTTATGTATTGAGCCACGTTCCTGCTCATCTTAGCTGCTATGATGCCTGACAGGAGTTTCCATGTTGTACTGAGGCAGGTTATTGGCCGGTAGTTGGATTTGGCCGGCCCCTTCTGGGGGTCCTTGGGGATCAGGACCATATGGCCTTCAGTCAGCCATTCTGGGTGTGTCTTAGCCTCTAGCAGTAAGTTCATTTGTGTTGCCAGGTGCTCATGGAGAGTAGTTAGCTTCTTTAGCCAGTAGGTGTGTATCATGTGAGGGCCTGGTGCTGTCCAGCTCTTCATATGTGAGACTCTTTCTTGGATGTCTGCCACTGTGATGGTTACTGGAACCTGTTCAGGGAGGTTGCTGTGGTCTTCTCTTAGATCCACTAACCACTGAGTATTGGTGTTGTGACGCATCCTTCTCCCATATGCTCTTCCAGTATTGCTGTATCTCCAGCCTTGGTGGGGGTGCTGTTCTCATGTGGTTCCCACTGAGAGTAAACCTTGGATGGTTCAGTGGAGAACACTAAATACATATTGACGATCATGCAAGTGTGACAAATAAGAAACAAACCAAGAAATCACTAAGGGGGCAAATACGTTTTCACAGCACTGCATTAGGTTTCAGCAATTTGCTTCATAGTTTCAGTTGTCCTATTGCTCCTCTGTGGCATCACTGCCTTCCAACAGGAGCCTGTAATTATGGTGCTGCTATCCACCCTCCTTATCATACAAAAAAAATATGAAACACAAACAGGCACATTGTGAGTTTGTTTCTCACTTCCAGGATGAAGAAGCATTTGCATGTTGACAAACACCACTGTCTGATTCAGCCTCTTAATTTCTGAACATACATTGACTGGATGTCAGCTGAACAGTTGTAATGTTGATTATTTATGACGTCTACCAACTTTTCAGCTTAGACAGACAGTTCTGTTATATCATCCAGGTAGTTTTTTTCTGTGTGAAATATCGCTCCTCTCTCTGCACTCTTCACTGTTCCCTCCCCAACACAGCAGGAAACAAGTTAAGATGAGATAAAGTAACATCTGTGGATGCACAGTTACATTAAGCATCAATTAAAAAACACAAAAAACAAAACAGTCCAACAGTCAGAAATATGCTCCTCCTATTTACTCTCATATCTGATGAGAACTGTGATGGATCAGTGTCACTCCACACACACACACACACACACACACACACACACACACACACACACACACACACACACACACACACACACACACACACACACACACACACACACACAAAGTATGGACGCTCAGACACGTCTGTGTTGCAAGTGTTGGTTATTTGTAGACGATTCAAAACTGTAGCAAAGCAGATTTAATTGATTATGACTCCCAGAATAATGATAATATCAATTTAGTGCATTAATGGGGAAATTAGATTAAAATATTGGTGAGCTATTGCCCGTCACTTTGACCATTGTTGACACCATCATCCATCAGGACAACCCTGCACTATATGTTTTATCTCTTCAGGCTGAGCAGCTGTAACCTGTCAGTGAGAAGCTGGGAAGCTCTGTCCTCCTCTCTTCAACTAGAAGACTGTGAGCTGACAGAGCTAGACCTGAGTAACAACAACCTGCAGGACTCAGGATTGAAGCTGCTGCTTGCTGGATTGGAGAGTCCCCGCTGTAAACTGGAGACACTCAGGTCAGATCATGTGCTTTGTGATTTGATTTGAGATCTTTTTACCAAATTCTTGCTACATTTAATTTATATCCTGACATGTCCTTACTTGTAAATCTCTTTCATATTCATGTGACTTGTGTTAATGTTACTGTCCTGTTATAAGTTAAACTGTAATAATTAGGGGTGGGACTTTAACGCGTTAATTTTGATTAAGTAATTACGGGGAAAATAACTAATTAAAAATTTAAAGCATTTTAATCACACTTTGCACTGTGGAACGTTTCTCAGTTCACGAGTTCCAGGCATACAGATTATATCGATGAACACTGTGATGAGCATGATGAGCTGTGTGAAATACAGGGGCTGCATCCTGCAAAGGCTGCATCCTCTCTGTCCTCGCTGTTTAACCAGCTGCTTTTCCACAACTGTGTAAAAGCAGCTGGCAAACAAACTTTTGCTCCTTTTTGTGGTTTAATTTTAAATCTTTAATTCAAAATAAGCTGTTAAAACAAGGATAACAAATTTCAACATCAAGGAATACAGCTGAGCTAATGATTAATTTCCAGCTATATTAAGTGAGACATTAATGTTGACTAAAACTATCCAGTTACGATGCTTAACTTTAATTTCAGGAGTTTGTTTATCACAGGAGCACTTCCACCCTTCGTTGGTCTGTGTAGTAGACTGGTGGGAAAATAAACAAAATTTTGAAGTTTAAGCTTATGTATATTGATTCATTCATCAACCAAACTTAAATGAATGCTTCTCATGTTAAATATATAAATGTGATTAATTTCGATTAATTAATTATAAAGCTCCTAATTAATTAGAATAATTTTTAATCGAGTCCCACCCCTACAAATAATATGAATTATTTGGGGAAAAACAAACATTTGAGAGGAACCTGTGTATTCAGACTCAGAGCTTTAGCTGTGAAGCAGACCTCTAATGTGCTCCTCATCATCAAACATCATCATCATCATCATCAGTCTGTCACTCATCTGCATCATCATCCACTCTGCTTCACTCCCAGCAGCTGAAAACAGTCAGACAGCTGCAGCACAAGGTCCAGTTAGCTTTGCTCAACAATAGAAAGAAATGTGCTCCAAAGAGATACTTTTACTTTCTTACTCTGAGTACATTTCACAGCCTGTACTTTTACTTGAGTAAAAGTGAGGCTACTCTGGTAGAGGTACTTCAACCTTTTCCACAGTATTTTTTAACACAAGTACTTTTTAAGAAAAGAATGTCAGTACTTTTGTAAATGCAGTGAACTTTGCTGCATTGAAGAGAGTTGTGGAGTATTAATTGTTACCTTATGTTAATATGTATGTGAAACATATGATTTGGACCTCTGAATTACAGTGTGAAAAATCAATATAAGCCATGTCTCCACACACTTATACATTATTTCTATCCCATATTATATTTCACTTAAGCCCCTTACAAAGCTACAGTGGACAGTTTATGTGTTCACCAATGATCTGTGATATTGGAAAATTTGGTATTGAACTGTGTGGTTTCTTGATCTTGATGCCATGATGTTGTGTTTGAAGGAATTCTTGGTTATACACGGTCTTTATAGAATAACATAAGATTTATTATAAAAAGAAAATGTCAAAATACAGACGCTCGAGACATCTGGGTGAGAAAGAAGGCCAATGATCTTCTACACACCGAACAAAGAAACTTACAGCCTTATATATGCTTTAACATCTGGTACTCACGTTGTCACACACAGACTGGTTTCTACCAGTTTTCTTGGAGGGGCTCAGAGACCCCCAATTTTACAACTTTCCTTTTTTTGGTAAAGTTAAACAGTGAAGATGAGCTCCCAAACTTAGAGTTCCTTTGCTGGAATTTTCTTACACCTTTAGGAGACAACATGAATGCAGTTTCACATTCAGACATTACAACTGATACCAAGTAAACACAACACAACTTTTAAAGGAACCTTCTGTACTTTTATCATATAGAGCAGATGTCCAGCCATCAGTTTGTGCCCTGAAGCTCTGCTTACTTGTGTTATGCAGCAGGACAATGATCCAAAACACACCAGCAAGGCCACCTCTGATTGGCTAAAACAAAGTCCAGCTGAGATGCTTTGACCTTAAACAGGCTGTTCATGCTGGAAAACCCTCCAATGTGGCTGAATTAAAACTATTCTGTAAAGAAGAGTGGACTAAAATTCCTCCACAGTGATGAGAGAGACTCGTCAGAAATCACAAACACGTGATTACTGCCAAGGGTGGAACAACCAGTTATTTGTCAGGGTTGCTGCTGAGGCCGGCAAAGCAGAGGACCCCAATGCAGGACTCGAAGGCGAGAGCTAACTTTAGACTCCAGCTTTATTAACAGAAACCCAGAATGTAACAGAGCTGGTCAGGAGTCAGCAGTACATAACTCAAAAAAAAACACACTCAAATTTGGCTCGACTTCAACATGAACTTAAGGCATAAAGACACACAGCAGGGAAACAAATGATGATGCAACAAGGAACAAAGGGAAACAGACAATATATCAACAGAGGGACAATCAGGGAACAGGTAACAGGTGAGGAGCACAGCTGAACATAATTACAGAGATGAGACGAAGACATGAGAAACAAAACAGACACAGGAACACCGACAGAACAGGAGGACATGGAAACACAGGAGGAGTGGGAATCACAACATAACTAAACAATAATCAAGAACAAATCTCAAATAACTAAAGTAAGATCTAAAAATGCAAACTGCAAACCCATCATAAAACTAGAGCAACAACAAACTAAGAAACACAACGAGGGAAATGAAACACTTCAATTACAAAAACCTGGACAAACAGACCAGGACTGTGACATCATTAGTTTTAGGGGACAATTACTTTTTCACACAGGGACAGGTAGGTTTGGATAGTTTTAATTAATGAATGAAATCATCATTTAAAAACTGCATTTTGTATTTACTCAGGTTATCTTTGTCTAATATTAAAACTAGTTTGATCTCAAACATGTACAATTGTGTTCAAAGTAATAGCAGTCCAACATGAGTAACCAGATCAATCAATATTTTTGGTAGGAATCATATTAAAACATGGCAAACAATTTACCAGTAGGTGTAGTAGAGTCATAGAAAACCAACAGACCCAACATTCATGAGATGCTCCTGAGTCTGTGTAATTGAATAATTAATTGAAAGGGGCGTGTTCAAAATAATAGCAGTGTAGAGTCCAATCAGTGAGGTCATTCATTCTGTGAAAAAACAGAAGTCAATCAGGTCACCCTTATTTAAGGATGACGCCAACACATGTTGTTCATGCATTTCTCACTGAAAACCTGAGAAAAATGGGCCGTTCCACACATTGTTCAAAATAACAGCATTCTTTCAAATGTTGATTGGAGAGGGGAAACATATAAAGAAGTGCAGAAAACGATAGGCTGCTCGGCTAAATTAATCTCCAATGCTCTAAAATGGAAAGCAAAGCCAGAGAGACGTGGACGAAAACAGAAGACTACCATTCAAATGGATGGAAGAATAGCCAGGATGGGAAAGACTCGGCCAATGATCAGCTCCAGGGTGATCAGAGACAGTCTGATGTTACCTGTGAGTACTGTGACAATTAGAAGACACCTGTGTGAAGCTAATCTGCCAGCAAGAAGCCCCCATAAAGTCCCACTATTAAAAAAAAGGCATGTACTGAAGAGGTTACAATTTGCCAAAGAACACATCGACTGGCCTGTAGAGAAATGTGGAAACATTTTGTGGACTGATGAAATTAAGATTGTTCTTTTTGGGTCCAAGGGCCCCAGACAGTTTGTCCCCTAAACACTGAATTCAAGCCACAGTACACAGTGAAGCATGGTGGTGCAAGCATCACGATATGGGGATGTTTCTCTTACTATGGTGTTGGGCCTATTTATCGCATACCAGGGATCATGGATCAGTTTGCATATATCAAAATCCTTGAAGAGGTCATGCTGCCTTATGCTGAAGAGGAAATGCCCTTGAAATGGGTGTTTCAACAAGACAACGACCCCAAACACACCAGTAAGCAGCAGCATCTTGGTTCCAGACCAACAAAATTAAAGTTATGGAGTGGTCAGCCCAATCCCCGGACCTTAATCCAACAGAAAACTTGTGACATCAAAAATGCTGTTATTGAGGCAAAGCCAAGAAATGCAGAGGAATTGTGGGAGATGAGGGGGAGGAGCAAAGTGTGCAAGGAATGGTGTTTGTGTAGATGTTGAATTTTTGATGAAGCAGGAGCAATGGAGTATTGAATGTAGTATCAATTCTATCACTCCAGTATTAATCTGATACCAATACCATCATTGATATCAACTATCAATTTAGGATTGATCAACCCACTAGTAGAGCTCCAATTAAATGAAAATATAAATTAATGTGACTGAAGAAGACTAATCTTTTACTAATTGCTTTCTTATTATTGTCTTTTCAGACTGAGTCTCTGTGACCTCTCAGAGAGAAGCTGTGAAACTCTGTCCTCAGTTCTCAGCTCCCAGTCCTCTAGTCTGAGAGAGCTGGACCTGAGTAACAATGACCTGAAGGACTCAGGAGTGAAAGCTTTATCTTCTGGACTGGAGAATCCACACTGTAAACTGGAAACACTCAGGTCAGCATTCTTCAAATGTTCAACAGATGACTAAAGTCTGGTTCCCATTAATGTCTAACTGATGCAGGACTGTGTCTGCTGTGATTTGTCAAACTATCTAAACTAGTGATGTGCTGTTTGCAAAAGAGCCGGCTCTAAGAGCCGATGCTTGGTAGTGAATCAGAAGAGCTGATTTCCCATTGAATGAGAGCAGGATCCCCAATTTCTCATTAGCTCTGCTCACAAACCCGAGGACAGGGACAGAACTGATGGGCACACCATGAAGCCAATCACACAGGGGGACATGGGATTATACCATTATGTTAAAGCAGAGGGGGAGATAGATAGCCGTGCAAAAACACATGAATATTAGTGATACATGTTAAAGAAGCAGCATTTGGCTGCAATGTAAGGAAATTGGAAATAGCAGAGCAGAGTGCCGTCATTGTAAATTGAAAATTAGAATTAGAGCAGGTTCCACCACAAACCTGTACCGACATAAGAACTGTCCATCCCTCAGTGCAGTTGGAGGAGAGAGGGCAAGCTAGGTCTACATACTGAGAGTTTTTGTAACAGGAAGAATGCACAAAATCAAGCAGTTATAAAGTTTATTATCAAAAGACTGAAGGCAAAAGGGCTTCTCAGCACACGAACTATTCATTTTTGCTTATTTAGGCTAAAATACGAGACTACAAATGCTAATGAGTAAAGAGCCGTTCGGGAGCCGAAAGAGCCGGCTCTTCTTTGGGAGCCGAGCATAAAGAGCCGACTCTCTGAAAAGAGTTGAACTCCCCATCACTAATCTAAATTGTAGCAGTTTTTTTTTTTCTCTGCTCGAAGAATTTTTTGTTTTTTGAGTTTCTTTATTTTAAAGATTTCTTTAAATCAGCTCCTGAGCCTTGAATCTGGACTGAAATGCTTTAAGTGTTTTTCTAAATTGGCTGATGGATCTGATCAAAAAGCAAAAACATACAAAGAACAAAGTGTTGATGTTGCTCACCATGGTGAAATCCTGTTTTCTGCAGTTTGTTCTTATCAGGGTTATTCTAGTTAACGAAGACGAATGAAATAAGGAAAACTGAAACTGAAAAATCATTGTTGTTAACTGACTCCTTTGACTACGATAGCACAGATAGAAGCGAGTGTCTTGTTGTGGATGATGAAAAATGTGCGCAACACTTCTCAGTCAGGCAAAAACCACCAACATCAAAGTCCACCTGAGAAGCGCACACAAGGCAGCTACACAAACCGCTCTGATTCAATTCAATTCAATTCAATTCAATTCAATTCAATTCAATTCAATTCAATTTTATTTATATAGCGCCAACTCACAACAAGCAGTCGCCTCAAGGCGCTTTGTATTGTGGGTAAAGACCCTACAATAATACAGAGAAAACCCAACAGTCAAACAGTCCTACGAGGTAACCTGGCGTGCATCTCTGGAGAAACGTGACTACTTGTCCATGCAGCCCACAACGTTGTGATTAACCTGTTTAGACCTTGTGCGTTTCCAGCTACTCTATCAGTGAGAGAATAACAATTAGGAATAATAATCAAAGATCAATATAAGGACTCACAAATGTCAGCAAATTCCTGGAGGGAGACTGTTGAAACTATCGGACTGAAGAAAGTGAACAAACAGGGACAAATATGTTTGCAGCCAAAACACTGAGCACAAAGAGCGAGGACCAAAAAAAGTCCCAGCATGCACCGCATATAAAACACCAGCACACGACCACAAGGTAATTAACACACACAATCCAGCTACACAAGCATAAATACGGACATGAGGTCGGCCACTTCGTAGGTTGTGTTCAGAGGCCGCAAAGACCCTGCAAGTCTAATTAGAAGCATCTAACCAAGTGTTACAGGCAGAGCTGTTCCCCTTTAAGAGTGTAGCCTTATGGGTAATGTATTTCAAGCCACAGGTTGAGTGTTGTAGGTTAAGGAGAGACCACCCACTCTCTCTGCCCCCTGTGTGTGTGTATACGGTAGTGGTGTGCGATACTGCAAATTTTGGTATCGATCCGATACAAGTAAATACGGGGCCAGTATTGACGATACCAATACCGATACTTTTGACTTATAGAGGCTGCTTATGTAGGGGAGAGCAGTGTGTCATGATTTGACATGAATCATCATCACTTTGCCAAATCTGAAGACATTTTAATGACCACTAAATCACTCTGATTTTTACTTTCCACAATAATTAGTTAACACAATAAAACACACCTTTCAGCTTTTCATGTATTTTGAAACTAGATTTTCTTTGGAAACCAGGGACCTGCACTATGAAGGGAGTTCAACATACTCAGGGTATCTTTCGGTTATCAGGATTAACAGCCTAACACTGGCGATCAGGATAAACAATGGTTATCAAGTTAACTGGCTAGGTTATATTAGTTAATAGCAGGTTTGTCCTACAGGTTAACATGAAAGGGTGGTGTTGGCAGCATCTAACCAATCTAAAAGGGCGTTTCATGCGAATCATGGCGTTTCCAGCTGATTAGAAAGTGAAACTCTGAAGATAACCTGCTCCCGACAGTTTGAGTTTTTATTCTCTTAATGCAGACTCGATCGAGAGTAAAGATAAAATATTAAAACAATTAAATCATAGACTTAGTCTGTTACAGAGTTGCTGAGTCCGCAAAAAGGGTTAGTTTCAATAAAGTAATTTAACATAGTTTAATGGGCTGAATATATATTTGACTGCCTGAATATTGTCTATAGGAAATCAGTCTGCTGAAGTAACGGCTAAGATGATAAGTTACTTTTTAACATTAACTAATGCTGAAGAACCGACATGAGTGATGACTGAAACATCAGATTCACCACTATATGAGCTACCTGGTTATTCTTAGCCTCTCTGAAAGGACTGTGACAGTGGGCTCTGTCTCCGGGTCGGGGTCTGGGACTGTCTGAGGGATACCCTTCCTCCTGCTCCTCGGGAACCAAGCTTTTCTTTTTCCTGCACTTTCATGTCTTGAAATAAGTCCATGGTGTTGCCACAGTAGAAAATTTCCTCCCAAAACGCATCACTGTTAACATTGTTTTCATTTCCAGCTGTAAAGTACATCTGCACGACGGTCGGATTTCTCAATCACTGCAACCCATAACTGCTCAGTGCCGCTGGGTCACGTGACCGCAGACAACTAATCACAGCGGTGCAGAGACTCGGGAGAGGAGGGGGCGGAGCAAAGAGTGCCTGCATGAGAGGAGCTGTGTTTGCACAGACATATCTTACTCTCTGATGAACAGGAGAAACACACTGAACTTACAAGAGACAAACAAACTAAAGTATCGATCTTATCACTCTAATATTGTTCGATACCAATACCAGCGTTGTATCGATATTTTGGATCGATCCGCTCACCACTAGTATGCGGGCTAGCGCGGGAGAGGAACGCGAGGGAAAAGTGTGCTCGGTGTGGGTGAAAATAAGTTCTGGCTGACTATCAGCTGCTGCAGCCCAACAAGAGTTTAGTTGCCGGTTCTGACTGAAATGTATCCCACTGTACGCGGTCCTTGCTTCCGGTAAAGGAATAAAGTTGTGCTGCTGCAATCTTCCGACTCGCTGCATCTCTCCTCTTTGCTGAGCTGACCTACAGTAGACGAGCGAGCTAGTTAGCAGCTAGGAGCCGAGCTCAGTATAAAGCAGAGGTCTCCCTGCTGCGGTTAGGAGCCGCGGATCTGGACGAGCTAACACAAGCTAGCTTCAAAACAGAAGCAGCTTCAGGTGATGGAGAACATCAGGATGCAGCTGGATTTGACCTTTGACTCCTTCAGAGAGTTTGTTTTCGTCAAACACCACATGTAGGTGTTGTTAATCTGCTGCACTGACGCTGAACTTTATTGTAGAGTTTATTGTAGAGTTTATTGAGTTTTGGAGTTCATATTTTCTTTGTTTCTCTCTGTTGATGTTCATGAGTGTCCTTAATATTACACACATTTAGCCTGTAGTGCTGCTGTCTGTGAACAGTTGTTGTTGAATATATTTCTTTAAAGGGATCTTTGTCCAGTTTTTATTACACAATAGTCACTTTTGAACCTGATTAAGTTTGAAAATACTAAAACTAATACTGAAACTAACTCAAACTAAACTATGATGTAAAATCCAAAACTATTCTAACCCTGGTTCTTCTTCCTCTCTGTGTCTGATTCTTAATGAAGTCTTTCCTCATGTGCACCTTTAAATGATGTCAGCCTCACCAGCAACACAGTTCAGTGGAGGATGATGTTTAGCTGCCACTTTGGTTCTGCAAAGATTTGATGGGTTGTGATCAAATTAGTTTCAGATGTTCATGTTGTCCTCACAATGAAATATAAGAACTGAAACAATCAGCAGACTTTTAATTTAGTGCCATCATCTGCTCAGACTTCTAGTTTGACCAAAACTTTCATTCAAACCAAAAAGCAGCAAAACTAATGACACTCCCATCAGCCTCAGTCCTACTTTATGTAGATTTGATCATCATTTTGACTTCACTGATTTTATCACTTGTAGACTTTAACATTTAGACTGACTTGGTTATTTTGAACTCCTGTTTCAGTCATTTCATTTTAAAATGATTTGTTGCTGCAGTTTGTTGTCTGCATGCAGCTGCTCTGCTGTTCTCTAAGAGTATCTGTCATGTCTGCAGGCTGTCAGGCTGCCTGATCACAGAAGAAGGTTGTAAGTCTCTGGTCTCAGCTTTGAGCTCCAACCCCTCCCATCTGAGAGAGCTGGACCTGAGCTACAACCATCCAGGAGAGGCAGGAGTGAAGCTGCTGGAGCAGCTGAGACTGGAAACTCTCAGGTATGGAGAGGCCTGTTGCAGCCACACACAGTGTCTGATAGAGGAGGAAGCTGTACTTCACTCTGGCCCTGTCTGATGACTTCATGCTGGATACGAGTGTTATCTGAACAGTCACACATAGAGGAACCTTTTTACTTTGCTTCTATCAGAAAGTCTGCTTGAACATAAACAGTAGATATCTGTATGGGGGTCTCAAAGGAGAAAATCTCCATCAACAACAATGGAGCAACCAGTTCAAAGTGATCTCTGCAGAGGAACATTTTTACCCTCTGACCATCAATGGCATTAAGTTTCATTAATAATTAAATGAGCCTTTCTATTGATTTCCAGTGGCTCATGTTCCTGTTAGGAGAATCTGAAATATTGAGCATCAAAGTCAGTGAGAAAAATCAAAGTGAAGCAGACGAGTATGAGAATCAGAGTGAGTGAAACAGAGCAGGAGAATCCAAAAACAGAAACTAATGAAAAGTGAAGTGACAGATGCTTCCTTTGTAGTTCACTGCAGCTGCCTTTGTTTGTGCACTGCAATAATGATCTGATCATTGATCCACTCTGATCATTAATATTCAGACCAAGTAGCAGCACATCAAGGACAGGAAAACAAAAAGTCAGCAGGTCCCTCTGTGATCATTTCCATGCAGAAAAATACAACAAACCTGTTGCATCTTTTTCCAGAGCTGTTAATTAACAGCTCACAGAGTCACTGATGTTCTCCATTTAGAACAAACACAAAGAGGACACAATCTGAAAATCAGTGTCTAACAGTGTGTGTCTGAGAGCGATGTAATGTCCATGTGTGCATGCTGACAGAGACTGTGCTGCTCTGACCCCCCTCCTCCTTTCAGGGTGGAGCCTGCTGGAGTCCGATGGCTGATCCCAGGTCTGAGGAAGTGTAAGTGTGTTTTTAATGTGATTGATGAAAACAAAGCAGCACACATTCAACCATCTTCAAACTGTCACATCACTCATTCACATCTCTGTCGTCAGGAGTCATCATCAAAGTGTCAATCAATGAACAGATGATGGATCAATAACTGCAGCTGGATTGTGTTTGTTCTCTCCATCAGATTCCTGTCAACTCACAATCGACACAAACACAGTGCACAGAAAACTCAAACTGTCTGACAACAACAGGAAGGTGACACGTGTGTTGGAGGTTCAGTCATATCCTGATCATCCAGATAGATTTGATGTCCTTCCTCAGCTGCTGTGTAGAGATGGTCTGACTGGTTGCTGTTACTGGGAGGTCGAGTGGAGAGGAGAGGTTCGGATATCAGTGAGTTACAGAAGAATCAGCAGGAAAAGATACAGAGATGACTGTGAGTTTGGAAAAAATTATCACTCCTGGAGTCTGAGCAGCTCTGATAATGATGGTTACTCTGTCTGTCACAACAACAAAAGAACATTGATCTCCTCCTCCTCCTCCTCCTCCTCTGTGTCTAACAGAGTAGCAGTGTATGTGGACTGTCCTGCTGGCACTCTGTCCTTCTACAGAGTCTCCTCTGACACTCTGATCCACCTCCACACCTTCAACACCACATTCACTGAACCTCTTTATGCTGGATTTGGGGTTTTGTTTCCTTCTTCCTCAGTGTGTCTGTGCTGAGTTGAGTGTAAAGAGTGTCCTCCTGTCAGAGAAACTCTGACTGTTGAACAGATAGTTCAGTCTGTACATGTCTGTCTCTTTCGCTCACAAACACGTTTTCAGATTCATGGATTCAATCAGTTGATGTTTGAAACTGTTCTCAATGATTCCTTGTAAACTTCTTCCTCTTCAGTCCTTTAAAGATGGAAGCTGCCATTATTCCAGGATCCACATGTTGTTTTTCTGTCTTTTTCCACTCAAAGCTTCACAGTGAATATCAGGATGTTGTGTTTCTCTGAAGCTCAGTTCAGCTCAGATGATTCAGTTCATGTCAGCTGCAGTTCGTTTGCTGCAGATGAGACAAACTGTGATATCACAGAGGAATCACTGAGCTGCACTGACCCAAAACATCAATTTACAAACTGCTCAGAGACGTTCACACATTATTGTCCAATGAACACAAGTTTGGTGAGCAGCCAGAGTTCATCCTGAGATTTATTTTACTGCTGTTAGAATGATGAAATCACAACTAGACTTTAACTTGTCTGTGCTGGCATTTGAACAATTAAATGATCCTTTAGAAACTAGAGAGAAATTTCATTATTTGACAACATTGATTTTTAAATATATTTTGTTAAATTTACTTCCTGTATCACCAGCTGATGTAAATTCCTGACTTTGGAGCATATGTTACACTGTTGTAACTTCATTGCATGACCTTATTGTGTTGTGTTAGTCAGATCTGGCTCAGCAGGTTTTAAATGTTTTGCTTCAGCAGAGAATCTGTACAGTACTAAAGTCAAAGTGTGTAACTTGGATCAGCAATATTTGCTGAATGTGACAGTTTCAGTGATGTAGCAGGAACATCATTTCCTGTTCCTGGACTTCAGTTTTCTAGTTTGATTGTGAGTCTGTTCAGTGTCAAAATAATAAAGTGATTGTGATTAAACCGTACATCAGTGGACTCTCCTGTTTGATCAGCAGAGAAAATCCCTCTATGTGTTCAAAATGTGCTGAACATTGACTGAAGCTCTAATAGAGACGGAGAGAGATCCTGTATCTGCTCCTTTGTGGGAGGAACAGGACGAGCACTGCCTGATATAGAAAAGGACCTCCAGCAGTCACTGGTGTGAACGTCTCTGAGCAAACAATCAGAAACAGTTTCCATGAGGGTGGCCTGAGGGCCGAATGTCATCGAGTGGGCCCTGTGCTCACTGCCCGGCACCGTGAAGCCAGCTGCTGTTTTCCATAGAATTGGCAGGTCCACCACTGGTGCCCTGTGCTTCTTCCAGATGAGAGCAGGTTCACTCTGAGCACATGTGACAGACATGAAAGGGTCTGGAGAAGCCGTGGACAACATTGTTGCTGTAACATCATTCAGCATGGCCGCTTTGGTGATGGGTCAGTGATGGTCTGGGGAGGTATATCCACGGAGGGACGCACAAACCTCCACAGGCTCAGCAACAACACCCTGACTGCCATCAGGTATTGGGATGCAAACCTTTAGACCCAGTGTCAGACCCCACGCTGGTGCAGTGGGTCCTGGGTTTTTCCTGCTGTATGATTATACCCAGCCTCATGTGGTGAGATGATGCAGGGAGTTCCTGGAGGATAAAGTAACTGATACCACTGACTGGCCCCCATGCTTGCCTGGCCTAAAGCCAACAGAACACCTCTGGGACATTATGTTTAGGTCCATCTAACGCCGCCAAGCTGCACCTCAGACTGTCCAGGAGCTCGGTGATGCCCTGGTCTAAAACTGGGAGGAGACCCCCCAGGACATCATCTGTGGTCTTATTAGGAGCATGCCCCAACACTGTCAGGCATGCGTGCAAGCACATGGGGACCACACAAACTACTGAGTATGATTTCAGTTGCTCCAATGAAATGTCATCAAAATAGAGCAGCCTGCTGCATCATTTTTCTCTGTGATTTTTGGGTGTCTTTTTAAACTCCGCCCCCTGTGGGCTCGTACCTCGGGACTTCCAGGTCATACTCGGCACAGATGTTCCTGTACTATGTCAGCTCCTTGGTCACAGCGTTCCATGTTTGCTCTGCCTGCTAGCATCTCATCATGTGAGGTTTAAATCCCTCCACCTCCACTACAAATACAGACTCAGAGTGAATGGAGCTTTCCCTGCTGCTGTCACTCACACTGATCACTGAACAGTGAGGAGTTCAATCTGAACATCAATGCTTTCTGTTTGTGTGGAGACACAGAGTGACCGATCTGAGCTCATTCATGAGATCACATCTGCTGTGCCTCCCTCAGTCACAAAGTGAAGGTCCATATTCACATATTCACACAGTACCGACTTATGAAGGAATATTTACAACAGTGGAAACCAAATGTGCTCAAATTAAACTATTACAAATCATTCCATTTTTGCCCACTTGTGAGCTCAGAGAGGGTTCATTTCTGCAAAGTTCTTGTTTTTAGAACTCACAAAATCTATTTGTGCGATCTGTCTTGTTGTTTGCAACAATAAATATGATATTTTGACATTAACATCAGAAAGTTGATGAAGTATCCAGAGTTATTTTTCTGTGTTCAGTTTTTAACAAGACCAAACGTTCTTCTAGCTCTGCTATTTGCTCGCTGACCACAAAGACAGGTTTTCCCTACAGGCGTGTCTGCTGGAGACAGACAGGTGAGGTCGAAAGCATCGAGCCTCTTTTGGCCCTTGAAAAGCAAACATACGCCAGAGGGGACGGCTCCAAATACCCTGGCATAGTCTCCAGGAGTTACAGGGATATTACATTTTCTGACAAATTCTTCATAGCTGAGCAAAAGTCCTTCACTATTGAATAACTGCTCAACCCATATGATGATGTTCTGAAACCAATATTCCACAAACAGAGATTTCCATTTGTAGAAGATGTCTTTGTTACTCCAAATCAGAAAGTTGTGGGGTTAGCGCTGCTCCTTCGGGTGTTGCTGTTGCGTTGAGACGTAAACAGGAAGTGACACACGGGCTGTGCACACTTTAGAGCAAATGACTAAAACTGTAAACTTAATTATCCATAAGAGTTGTTTACTTGTTGGGATCGAAACGTAACACAATCAAACACAAAGATTTTAAAGGAATGAAATGAAACAACAGGAAGTGGAAATCATGACAATAAGACTCTTTTTGTGCCACACAGTTGTCACTGACACACACTGTAATCAATCCAACAGGATGCTGATAGCAGCAAATACATGTTAGAGCTCAGAGGAAGATCTGAGTTTAAGCTCCTGCCTCCTGAACAGGAAGATGGAAGGAAAGGAGAGAAATGTTGCTGTATTCCTGGGAAAGGGAAATTCAGAGGAAAATCAAAGACTTTCAAAGTAAGAGCTGAGAAAAGGAGGCCAGATTGAAGCTTCACTTTTCACATTAAAGTCTGATGTTTGGGAATCTGAAGGATGATGTTACTGTAAAAAATCTCAACTGCTGCTCCTGCTTTTCTTCTTCTGCAGCTTAAACAAATATATAAATATATCTGCATGCTCTGCTGAGCCAAGAAAAACAATCTGAAGATTTTGAAATGGTGTGTGTATCTTTGAGGAGTTTTTGAAACAGCTGCTACAGAGTCTGAATGTGTTCTGGCAGCATTTCACACTGAAATATTAACAAGCTCTGAAATATCATCATAAATGATCTCAGACCATTAAATGTAGAAAATCAATCAAACTGAAGTTCAGAGTCTCGGCTCAAAGAGTCCAAATGATTCCATGAGGAAAGATTACTGTGATCAAATCAATGAGCAGTTATTGTTTGGAAATGATAATCAGACATTTTCAGGGAGTTTTTTGTCTTTCTCAGGAATTTACAGACTGATAGAAACTCATCTGGATCATCTGATGTGCTTTTAATGATGTGTTGATGTTTTTCACTGTGATCACAGCATCTGAATGTTGGAGCCAAACAGAAACAAGCCCCACGCGGTCACACAAGTCTAACAATGAACTGTTGATGATGAAGTTCAACCAATCACAGCACTGAAACCTAAACAGAAACCTGTGCAGACACCAGGAGAACATGCAGACTCCACACAGAAAGGCTCGGGAGGCTCAAGTTCTACTCATTTGATTTCTTGGCTGTAAAATGTAAGACGAGATCTGTTTGGGCCCAAAATGTCAAAATATTCCTCTGAGGTAAAGTGTTGGCCTTGGTTCATCCCCACACTGTGACCTTTCCAACAAACAACATTGATCTGTTTGGATTCATCATTTTACTGAGACATTTGATTATAAAATTGATATAAAAATGAAGATTATTTCAAGAGGAAGATTTTCATGCAGGTAATCATTGATTTGATTATCAGTTAAGAGTAATTATTGATGAAGATGGACTGCAGGCTGTACTGTTTAAGCCTATCAGCTGATCACTGACATGATGCTGTGTTGAAAGAACTGAGTTTGTATGAACAGGTGAGTTTGTTCATTTCAAAGAAGCTCAATGATTTCTGCATTAATATCAAAGATCAAAATCATTGCATCATGGTTGATAACTGTGCAAAAATAGAAACATCAGTGGATTCACTTCCTGGAGGAAACCTGTAGTTTAGAGGAAATGCAGTGATTGGATCCATTTCTCCGTCCATCCTGGTCATTATTATTAAGAAAGTTTGTTTGCTTCAACCAATCACAACTTTGGAAAATGTGATTACATCACACATACCAACATGGTCGACCACACCTCCTCACTGAGGTCAAAGTTTAGTCGACCTTTAGTTTTAACAGACTTTGAGGCTGTGACAGAGTTAGACGAGGGCTTCATGACTTCACACGTAGATTCAGACTCAGTCTGACCAATCAGAGGGCAGATTTTTAGGAGGGCACACACACACACACACACACACACACACACACACACACACACACACACACACACACACACACACAGTGAGCATTGAAAGCCTTTTGGATGATTTAAAAAACTGAATTTATCATCAAAGAAAAAAAATTCACTTGTTCAGGAATTTTTAGATATAAATAATTTTTGGAGACTTCCCACCTACCACTAGAGGGAGTCCACGTACCACAGTTTCAGAACGACTGATATATGTTATATATTCCATCTATTCTCTTCTCCTGGTCAGGCTCCTGGGGGGTTACACCCTGTACAGGTCACCAGCCTGTCGGGGGGGCTAACACACAGACAGACAACCATTCACAGCTGTGAGTCATTTAGACTCACCAGTTAACCCAGTAACTGCATGTCTGTGGACTGTGGGAGGAAACCCACACAGACACGAGGAGAACTGCAGTTCATTTATTCAGAGCAGAGTTTTGATCCTGTTTAAAGGTTAAATCTGTTTGTCGATTGTTTAGTTTATTCTTTGGTTATTAAAAAGAACACAATATGGCCTCCATGTTGCCCGTGTTTCAGTTATTTATGCAATTTGATCATTTGAGTTTTGTGTATTGATTGTGTTAACAAATATATAATTATATTTCCTACTGTGTTTTTTTTTAATTTTATGAATAAATTATGGTGATGGTCCCTGTTTTTTGGCACCTGCCTCCAAAAATGTCTGTGCACGTGCCTGGAGGGTTTGGGTAAAACATTAAACAGGGAAGAACATTCAGCGTGAGACCACTGAGACCACGAGATTACAGAAAAGATGGAATTTAAAAAATGGAAAGATTTTGTTGAAATGGAAGATTCCCTGTGGAAGTCTGTGGGAGTCTGTGGGAGTCTGAGGAAGTCTGTTGGAGTCTGTGGGAGTCTGAGGAAGTCTGTTGGAGTCTGAGGAAGTCTGTGGAAGTCTGTGGGAGTCTGAGGCAGAATGAAGGGAGAGAAAAAGTGCTGAGGAGACAAAGAATAAAGGATGAAGAGGATAAATCTTTGTAACCTTCAGAGCTTCACTCACCAACACGCTGATTCATCAGAAACCTCGGACAGCTCCACCTTTTCTCCCGTGGCCCACCCCACCTGACACCAACGTGCAGACCCTCCATCTGCCCCTCAGATACCATTTGGTTGAAACCGTAATGAAGCCATGCTTCGTCTCCCAGGGGACTCAGGTCAGAGGTCAGCTGGAGGGTCGTTACCGCCTGTAGAATGAATTTGATTTTGAATGAAGGTTTTATTGCCATGTGGGTGAACAAGTTCACACATTGGAAATTGCAGTTACAGAACACCCATCCAAGAATACACAAAACACAACACACATTGGGGGGGGTAAGTGTCCTGGGGTCATGCAGCCGACTTGCAGCGCTACCTCTGCAGGAGGAGAAAACAACACATCATGGGGAAGTTAGGTTAAAAAAAAAGTCATCTGGTACAGTGCTCTAAGGAGCACTATACCAGGGTCCAAAAAAACCACCTTAGCAAAGCATTTGCACATGTAAAGCAAGGACAGCAGCGGTAGGTGAGGTCAGGTCAGGAAGGGAATGCAGACGGAGACGAGAGGTGGGGGCATTGGAGCCAGATGCCCGGTCCCAGCCAAAACAGTTCGCTGATAGTGATGGAGTTTCATCAGCGGCCGTGATACAGCAGACACAGCTTCACAAATCACAACGCGGAGTGGGAGGAAGAGCAGCTGCACACAGAGCCCTGGAGAGAGATATGGTGGCCAGCCAAGGCCAGCAGGGGAGCCGAATTCCTGATAACAGATATTGTTTTGGAACAGGCTGCTTGTTTTTCCAACAGCCTTCAGTCTTACTGGGAAACCATTCCGAAAATCCAATATTCCGAATTTGTTGATTGCCGTCCTCACTGTGCAGAACCGAACTATATCTCCTGATCTAACCCCTCTCGCCTGCGAGCACGCTAAATTTGCGGCTCAGGTCCATCAGGCTTTGAGTCTGAGTTTGTACGGTTCTGCTCAGCCCATCCACCTGGGTCGGCAGCCTCTGCAGATGTCGAACCGCCGTCCAGATTTTCTTAATTAACCGGTAAAGCAGGTATCCACCGAGCCCAAACAGAGAAGATACCGCCACCAAAAAGCCGAATATATATGCGTCTTCCACATCTTCCACTCCGAGAGCCGAGAAGCACACAGGTCTCCATGAGCTCCAAGAGTCGAAGACGTATCCAACCGGGTCAGTTCCACTCGGACACGCAGGCTCCCCTGTCCCGAATCTCGTAGTGGAAAAAAATTCGATCGATGATAGAGAATGCCCAGTTTGCCAGATCCATGTTTCAATCTTGTTCTTATTCGGACAGTGTGTGAGAGACGCTCTTCACAGCAAGCAGCAAGCGGAGAGATGGGGAGGGTAGGGAGAGAGAGATAGTGCGACCGTCTCCGACAAGAGCAGGAAGAGAAGAGGTTTCAGCCCTACCATGGCAGAGCTGAGGCACCTGGGACGAGACTGGACAAAAGTTTCTGGAAAATCTCCTCCAGGAGGCGCCACAGATGACGTCACGGCTGGGATGATAAGATCAGGTGTGCAGGGAGGCTGTAACAGCCTGATGAAGGGAGTTAGTTTCCTCCACACTGCAAAAATCTCTGCAGCAAACAAAATGATGACGAGCGTGTTCAGAAAATGATGCTCGTCTTACTGAAGTGTCACCAAACTCAGTGCCTTTGACCACCCTGCAGATCTGCTGCCTGGTTAGCCCACCTGAGAAACACTGTAATCAGTGGTCAGTGAGGGCAGAGATCAGCAGAGGTTCAGAGTGTGCACTCTGAGGTTTTGGGCAGTAATGGTGTGATTAGTAATTACAGGGCCAGTACTGATGACAGCAGTACCAATACTTTATACTTTGACCTTACAAAGGCAGCTGATACAGAGCAGAGCTGTGTCACCATTTATGAGGTGAAGTCAGAGCAGTGCACTGAACTTAGAGACAAACTATCAATCAGTCCTATCAGGCTAGTATTGATCTGTACCAGTACCAGTGTTGGTATCTATGCCACTGATATTCAGATTGATCGTCACACCCCTAGTGGGGGGGCACAGGAGAGACTGCAGTTCCTGTGACTCAGCTGACACTGAAGCTGATGGTACCAAACCTACAGCACACACATGACCTTTGCTCACACTCGTAACACAAGCTGTTCCACCTTAACAACACACTGAGTTTGTGTCTCCTCCACAGGTTAGTGGACACTACGTTCACTCTGTGACAATTTTCACTTCATCACTGATGATAACGAATTAGAGGAAATCCAACATTAATCGTACATCTTTTGCTTTCTGCCTGTTGCCAAAACATTTATTATTAATGGGTTTAATTTCAACCCTGAATGTTGGAGAGGTTTCTCCAGGAAGCTGGTTTGATAGCTGCTCTCAGGACAGGGACTCGGGTCAGAGAGTTTCTTCCAGATAGACTTTAATGTTTGTCTAAAGGATGGATCACATACAAGCTGCATGACACTTGGCATACAGGAGTGAGTCCAAAGAGTATGTGGGCATGGTGATGTAGGTGTAGGCACATGTGTGTGTGTGTGTGTGTGTGTGTGTGTGTGTGTGTGTGTGTGTGTGTGGTTCTAAATGGAATAGGAAAAGAAAAATACACATATAAATTTCCAATATGGGAAAGCAAATCATCCTAACACACTCTAATAATTAACTAAATAATCTGGTTACATTAAATCTAACAGTGATAGTTTGAACAGAGCAAAATAAGGACATCTGTATGACCCAGCAATGATAACACACATTAACTTCATTTTAGCCACACTAAATGAATTTGGTGGACATCAGCGCCCCCTTGTGGCCAAATAACATACCGGCAGCGATAAGACTCTCCGACCGCTACAAGGGCAGCTCGCGTGCTTTACACGTAATTACAGGTAAATACACGCAACTTTCATAACATGCTCAATCCTCGGTACAGAGTCTGATAATGTGAGGCCCTTAACACAAGTCCAAACAACAAGAAATGTAAACAATAACCGATATATAGCCGATCTCAGCATAACCTCTTTACTGATAGGCATTAAGCGCGGCTAATCCCACAGCTGCTCTACTCCCAAGCTTAACAATAACCATTATCCCACCTATCTACGGTAGTCAAAGATTTACCGATATAGTTAAAGACGTTATGACTCACGTTTGTACATGAACGCGCACGGCTAGCATGGCTACTCCTGATCACCCACGGAGAAACGTGTCTAATGGCAGCAGCATTCGTCACGTGGGGCACTGTCGTAAAGCCGTGCGACCCCCTCACTTACGGCCAAAGCATCAAACACAACTTGGAACTTTATAACCAACAATCAGAGCCACAACCCGAACAATAGGACGGAAACATGAAGAGACTTTCTGAGCCTGAAGTCTCAAAGCAGTTAAAGCTGAAGTGTTTGAGCCTGTTCAGCTGCTGTGGTCTCATCAGTGGAGACGAGCAGCTCCTCACATAAGTGACCTGCTTTGGAGGAGGCAACAACATTTACACACACATACACAAAATACACACAAAAACATATACATGTGTGTGTTTTTCAGGTGCTGTTTGGTTTTTGTTCTTCCATTTTTACAGGTGCAGCAGTTGGTGAGTCGTCGTGTTTTTCTACCTGTGTTCTGTCCTCTTTTTTCCCCTTTTTCCTGCTTTTTTCCTGCCTGTCAGCTCTGCATTGCCATAATACTCAAACACTTGTGTGAACAAAGGAAACACTAACAGGAGGAGCCTCTGCACAGTTCATGGAGCTCATTGTAGAAAAGCATTTATGGGGTACGGTTAACACAACAGTGCATTCACATCATGATTCTGACTCCAAAACTAAAGAAAAACATGAAATATTTTGTAAAACTGATCAAAGAATATTTGGGAAATCTGCTTAGTTTGATTATTTGTTTGATAAAATTGTTACAGCTTGTTGCACCTGTTTACTGAGACTTTGGTTGTCTATAAGGTTGTGAGTCAGCTCACAAAGTTGTGTTTTTATTGTAACATCTGTCCTGAGTTTATTAAATCCTTCTTCCTGTGGGATTCACCCTCCAAACAATCATAATTAGACTAAAACTAAACAAACTGACTGAAAACCTTTCAGCTCTCTGCAGTCTGAGGGATCTGAGGGGAACCTGCTCTGTTTAACAGCTGATTGATCAGCTGATTGATACAGATGATTGATCGGTCAGTAGTTGGTAACTTCATACCTGTTGATGTCTAATCATGAAGCTAACCTGCACCAGAACAGGTCGATGTACCTGGTAAGAAGAGAGCCAGCTTCATGGTACAGAAACTCAGGGCTAACCTGGAATTTATCTGGATAAGAAGAATTCCTGCTTCTCAGTGCCGACCTCAGGATTCCCCGTAAGAGAGGAGTCAGAGTGACCTGACAAACAAACCCGAATAATGTGATCAAAGAAAGAGTTCAGAGGATGGGACTCAGGGTCAAAACGCTCAAGAGTTTTGGATTAATAGTAAATTTATTTGAGTTTTGGTTTCGTTTGGCTTTTATTGTTATTCTAGAATTTGAAGGTTTGTTTTGATTTCTTTATTATTCTGTTATATTGGGACATTATTGATTTTTATTTTATAGTTATCCTAGTGATGAGTTCAGCTTTGTGATCTTCTGTTTTGGTTCATGTCTTCATGAAAATTATGTCATAATTATTATTAGTAATAGTAGCAGTCTGCTCACCTCTTTCCTCTTTTCTAATGAGTCCTCAGTGTATCTATAGAGCTGATTTTGTCTTTGTTCAATTACATTTTATTTATAAAGCACCAAATCACAACAAACAGTCTTCTGAAGCCTCTTTATATTGAAGGCAAAGATCCTAAAATATTACAGAGAAAACCCAAAGGTCAAAATGACAAAGCAACAGAGGGAAGGAAAAACTCCCTTTAAATTTCATCATTTGCCAACATTGATTTTTCTGTGGTTCAGACTCCAATGAAAAGACAAAAGTCTGTAAATCATTCATTTATTGATCCAAATGATTAAATATCTGCTTTGTTCTATAAAGCCGAGAGAAAAGTTTCTGTTATTTATCATCATCACACTGATGAACATTAGTGCTGAAACACTGCAGGAAATGTGTCATAATGTCAGGATTACTGGATGTGCAGAGTTGTAGTTACTGACAGTGACCACTGGAGGGCAGTGATCCTGATAGTTTCTCTGGAACAGTCCAGCTCCACCCTACTATAATCCCACACTACACACTTAATGCTGTGATCCTGCTCACCACCATCAGGCACTGGGCAGCCAAACAAGCACCAAAGGAAATGAATGCGCTCCACAAACAGCAGGATCAGACTAGAAGAGAAAAGAAAGCACTAAATGTGCTCTAACAGCTCATCTAAACACACTGAATCCATTTCCCACATACCTGTGAGCATCACTGCCATCTGCAACCAAGATCAGAGCAAAAAGCCAGGAGAGCCTGAACCATGGACTCCAGGTGAGCCCTATAATCAGCTCTGATTAGAGAGCTAGAGGAGGACTCAGGGTTCATGCTGCATTCACAAGCAGCACTCAGGAGAGGAGCAGTTTCCACTAAGAATTCCCCGCTACACAACATTATAGAAATGACTGTTAGTATTAATATCCACTCGTTATGATTCCCATCATTTCTTCTCTCAGTGTTTGTCTGAATGTGTCACTGAGTCAGAGCCTGTTTATCTCTGTGTCTGTGTCTCTGTTAAACATCTTTCTTCCAGCGGGAATCAAACACACACTGAGCCAAGCAGCAGTTCATCCTCCTGTGTGAGACTCTCCTCATTTAAGGCTCTTTTCACACCTGCGCTCTTTAGTCCGTTTCAGTCTGACTCTGGTTCGGTTCCCCCTTGGTGCGGTTCGCTTCTGCAGATGTGAGATTGGTTCACTTGGAGTTGGCTTGGAGTTTTTTCTGAGTGGAAAGAAACCAAACCACAGGAAAAAGCTACAAGTTTACAAACTCATCAGCTGATTCAGAGCAGAGTGAACGAACTGCAGGGGAGAAAACGCCCTAAACCACCTCATAGGTCTTTTGTACAGCACCTTCTTACCACCAACACCTACGTTTCAACATGAAGCGCCCTCTAGTGGTCGTGCAGGAAAGGCCTTGTTGTAAATGTGAGCATCAAGAGAGCGTAATGAGAGTGTGATGAGCTCCCAGTTTATCCAGATGTTTTTTCAACATTTAATGTAGTGAAGCTTTTGTTGTTGTGCAGAGATACACTCCTGATCAAAATCTTAAGACCAGTTAAAAAATTGCAAGAATTTGCATTTTGCACTATTGGATCTTAAGAAGGTTTGGAAGCCGAGAGCGGCCACAGTACGTATAAACTTTTTTCTGATGGTTTTCTCGAGATAACGAGTTATTTATCTCGTAACGGTAATCGTTATCTCGTGATAATGAGATAAATAACTCGTTATCTTGAGAACTTGTTGTCTCGAGGAAACGATTTTGTTTTCTCGAGATCATGAGATGATTATCTTTTCTTGAATGTTCATGATCAGCACCCCCCACGTCCCCTGCCGGTGAAGGAGAGCCGCTCGTGACTGGGCTGGGCGGCCCCCCAATGCCGGTGTTGTGCCAAAAAGTGATCGTCTGCCATAAAGTGAACCCGATGTTTCTGTGTATTTTTATGTGTAATGTCTTTGCTTATATTGGTAAATAGAGTGCAGTCAGCATGATATACGAAGGGCTTATATATAAAATGAAGAAATAACCTGTTTTTCAAGAATCTTTAGGAGTCTGTGTTATTGTACCTATAGTCAATCTAGAGCTTTTTGGCCACTTAAAATATCTTTATAGAACTGTGACGTTATATTTCTTGTGATTTCTACCTTCTGAGCCAGATTTCTTTTGTCATTGACATTTTTAATGTCAATGACAGTTTTTACCTTGATAAAAAATGAATATATAAAAGTCACTTTGCCAAAAACTGAGTGCGCGATTGGAGAGGGACGACCGTCGTTCGGCCGTCGTTTTCTCGAGATAACGAGTTATTTATCTCGTTATCATGAAATAACGATTACCGGTTTCTCGTGATAACGAGATAAATAACTCGTTATCTCGAGAAAACCATCAGAAAAAAGTTTATACGTACCATGGCCACTCTTGGCTTCCGTAAGAAGGTTCTAAGTAGAGCTTCACGATACTAAAAGAAGAAAACGGCGCAAGAGACCAAAACTTTTGAGCAGGGAATTTATTGAAAACTGCATTTACGCTCAAACATGATGTTTTCAGCTGATCAAAAGTTTGAGACCATAGCTCAAAAAAACCCGAAAACCCCCTCAAAACAGAAACCAAAATTTCAAAAAAAGGACTCAGTAATGAGTAGCTCCACCATTCTTGTTGATCACTTCAAACGATCGTTTAGGCATGCTTGATGCCAGTTTTTCTAGGAGACTAGCTGGAACTTTGCTCCAAGTGTTGAAGATAACTTCATGAAGGGCATCCACTGTCTGGAACTGATGTCCATTTTTGTAAACTTCCCTTGCCATCCATCCCCAAATGTTCTCAGTGGGTTTTAGATCAGGGAAACATGCAGGATGGTCCAAAAGAGTGATGTTATTCTCCTGGAAGAAGTCCTTTGTCAGGCGGGCATTATGAACTGCAGCATTGTCCTGTTGAAAAACCCAGTCATTACCACACAGACGAGGGCCCTCAGTCATGAGGGACGCCCGCTGCAACATCTCCACATAGCAGCTGCTGTTTGACGCCCCTGCACAACCTGAAGCGCCATTGTTCCACTGAAGGAACACGCACCCCAAATCATGATGGCACCCCCCCACTGTGCCGTGTAGAAAACATCTCAGGTGGGATCTCCTTGTCATGCCAGTAATGTTGGAAGCCATCAGGACCATCAAGGTTACATTTTTTCTCATCAGAGAAGACAACTGTCTTCCACCTTTCAGTGTCCCATGTTTGGTCACCCTTGTAAAGTCCAAATGGGCAATTTTGGGGCGTTGAAGAAGACGTGGCCTTTGAAGACGTTTTTTGTTTCTGAAGCCCTTCCCTCGCAGATGCCGTCTGATGGTTATTGGGCTGCAGTCAGCACCAGTAGTGGCCTTAATTTGGGTAGAGGATCGTCCCGTGTCTTGACGGACAGCCAGTCGGATCCTGCGGCTCAGTGCTGGTGAAATTTTTTTGGGTCTACCACTTGACTTTTTTGTTCCATAACCCTCAGGATCATTTAAAAAATACAAAATTACTGTCTTACTGCATCCAACCTCAGCAGCGATGGCACGTTGTGAGAGGCCTTGCTTATGCAGCTCAACAATCCGACCACGTTCAAAGTCAGTGAGCTTTTTTTGCTGTTGCCATCAGGAGGTCTTGACAGTGTAAAGACTTGACAGAAAATGACATGGAATCCAAATTTTTGCACAGCTTTTGGCTTTTAAAGGCTGTGGTCTTAAACTTTTGATCAGCTGATATTTAAAGAATACTTGAAATATTCAATCATAAAGTAATTGATTTCAAAGATAGAGCAAAGAAAAACTCAGTCAGCATGAAATAAGCTGGAAAATGAATGCAGGTCACTTTTGACCATGTTGTGCGTTAGAAGGGGTGTGCATATGCTGAGCATCAAAGGGTTTAAACAGGCTGCAGAAAACAAACACACTGAAAAAATGGAGAAATGAAAAGATTGCTTCCCAGCAATTCATGATACAATAAATAAAAGAGACAAACTCAAAGAAAACAACATTAATCTGTAATTTGATGTGTTTTGAATTTCTAGAGTATAAGACTAAAATAATCAATAGTTTGTAAATTGAATAACAGGACAGTTTTTTTCTCCATTGTTTCTAAACCAAGTAATTAATGGACACAAAAAGTGCCGTTGGTCTGTGTAAAGACCCCAGCACGCCTTTAGGCTTCAGAGTATTTCTGCTCCTGAACAGAATTCAGGCTGATCGTTTCTGATGCTCTGTGAACGTGTCCTCAAACGCCTCTCTGGGTGTTTCCTTCCTTCACAAAGTTTCACTTTCCTGATCTGGTGGCGCAGTTTGTTGTCTCCGTGTGAAGCTCCGTGTGAAGGTAATAAATCAGTGTGTGAGCTTTTCCTGGCTAACATCAGCTGTGTGCAGCTTAGAAACAGCACAAATCTGCTACTTTAGCTGGAACAGCTGGAACGACTGTTGTTGTGCCAAAAAACATCATCATTTGACAGAAAATGATTTCTGGGTTTTTTAATTGTAATATCTTTACTTATATTGGTAAATACAGTGCAGTCAACAAGATTTATGAAGGGTTTATGTATAAAATGATGAATGACCTGTTTTGCAAGTATCTGTATGACTCGTATGTGTTATTGTATCTGCATTATAATCAATCCAGTCCTTTTTGGACACTTAAAATATCTTTATAGAACTGTGATGTTATATTTGTGGTGGTTTCTGATGGACTCTTGGTCAGATCGCTCTGAAAAAATAACATTTTTTAATGTCCGTGACAGTTTTTACCCTGATAAACGAAGGAGAAAAAAAAGTCACTTTGCCAAAAAGTGAGTGTAGTTTCTGCCTTGTGACAGGAGTGTTTCTCTCTTAAAAAGCTTTGATATCGTTCACCACAGAAAGTTTCCAAATATGATGAACAAATTTTAGGCTAAACGGGAATTTACATCAGTTTAAATAAAGCCAGTCGTTTTCTCGCAAATACCGGCAAATCGAGTTTTGGAAGACGATCACTTTTTTGGCACAACGCCGTTACTGTGTGTGTGTGTGTGTGTGTGTGTGTGTGTGTGTGTGAGTGATAAGACTCAGTGAATGAGATAAGCCAGTACTCAGGGATGGTTCAGTCATTTCAACCTAACAAACAATCCTAACAAACCTTTAGCTGTTTCTGCTCACAAATTTGTCACATTTATAAAAAATTTAGAGGCAAAAATTGAAAGTTTCAAAAAGATGTGTTTAATTATGTTTCACTGGTGTTACATTTAGACAATATAAATATAAATCATAAGATTTTTTTAATTAAGGCTACAAAAATGGGACTCAAACTGTTGGCCAAAATAACACCAGCTGTAAAGAATGATAGATGCCACAAGCATGACCTTATGGTGCCAATTAAAAATGTATTGATTGTGTTTAAGTCCAGAAAGCAGTGAATGAATTCAGACAGGGTCGTCATGGAGTCTTCCTTCATTAAAGCTTTGTGTAAACAGCAGTTAAAGAACTGAGCTCAGCTGAAGCTGCAAACTAACGCGAAAAGAAAACAGATGAGGAAACTCCTCGTGTTAAACAGGTGTTGGTTGGAGACGCAGATCAGAGCATGACTGACAGTCACTGACAGTCACTGACAGGCTGACGTCACTCTGCAAACATAAAGCATCGAGTCCATCAGGACAAAACGTGCCGAT
>CM024212.1:7616284-7634278 GCA_013435755.1 Amphilophus citrinellus | reverse complement strand
GTAGTCACTGATGGATGAACAAATTCAAAACGGCTAAAAGGAAGAAATCCAGGAGAATATCAGGGCAGTGGTCCACGGAGTGAAGCTCAGGAGAGGTTCCCCGATGCGACAAGATGATTACCCAAAACACACGATGAAAGGACAAGATGGTGTTTGATGGAACAAGAAACTGACCTGAACCTGCCTGACCTGCTGCTCAGTCAGAACTCCCAGAAAAGCAGATGAAAGTGTTGGAGTTGGTTGGAGGAGTCATTCAGAACTTTTCCCCATCATCTCCTGAGCTGCTGCAAGAAACATCTGATGGAGGGCACTACCATTCTACCAGTTACTGAAACCAACTTGTTTTCCCACCTGTGCTGTGAGAGTGTGATCACTCAGTGTTCAATAAAGACGTTAAATGTAAGTGTTAATGCGTCATTAGTTCAGTCAGACGGCTTCACTGTTAAATAAGGATCAGAACACATTTTATGCAGAAATTCAAAAAGGTCCACAAACAAAAGTTATTAATATGAAAGCAATTCATAATAATGATGATGGAGTTTTTGTTTCTGTAACTTCATTAAGAAAACAAATTTATATGTGTAGACTTTTTATAAGTATACACAATGTTTGAGAGCACCTCCAGTTTGCGGTGATCCAGGATGTCATAGGTCTTGGATTTAGTTGTGGAGACGATGGTCTGGTAGCGAACACAGATCTTCTCCACGCCCTCCACCTGAAACACACCTGAGCTCAGTTTGAATCTCTCTCAGTGCAGTGACAGAGTGTGAGCTGAAAAGCTGGCTGCGTGGTACTGAAGCTCATTATTACTCCTGATAGTTTAAGGTCTGAACTTCATCAAACCATCAGAAGGATGAAAAGCTGAAATGAATAAAATGTGGTGCCTGAATAGTTTTATGTTCATAAATTTACCAGCAGGACCCTAAAAATGAATTGTTACTCATGTGGAAGATTAAATCATTTTATATGTTGGATGTGTGAAAGAAACCAAAGCCATCGTTTCTTATGAGCAGCATGCGGAAGAACTGGAGAATAAACTTTGCAGTTATGACAGAAGTCATAAATCATTTAAAAATAGGAAATAAATTCATATATAGTCATATTAATGTGACATTAATCATTGTAATGCTGCCTTTACTTTGTAGTAATTCAACTAGTTTTACTTAATTTATCTTTTTAATTCTTAAATAAGTATTTATAATGTAAACACATCAAATATCGCATTTATCACATGACTGTTTTTTCATTGACAAACAAACCTGCAGTGTAAACACAGTCCAGGAAATCATGCAAATGTGACAAAATATGAAAAATATCACATTTGATAAATTATTGTTTTTGAGCATTCATGGATATTTTATGGAGTCATTTGTTTATTTATTGTCCCCAAAGATGAAATCTTATCTGACAATCATCCACCTTCATGTTCTGCAGAGCAGCCAGGCTCTCCAGCGTGGACGCCATGTCAGCGATCTTCTCCAGGCGGCGGCAGAAAGCATCAAACTTCCCAAAGATGTAGTTCTCACTGAAAATGAATATTCAGGTTTAAAGGGTTCACACGGTGCAGCAGACGGACTCTGAGCCTCCGTCTTTCCATTACCTGAAGTCAAACTGTCTGTTTTCAGGGTTTTCTCTCAGTTTGGCTCTGACGCTGTGGAAGCTTTGCTGATACGCCGCCTTCAGATTACAACAATCAGAGATTCGCTGCAGCAGCACCGGCCTGAGAGGCACACACACACACACACATATAGACGCACACATACACAGAAACATACAGAAAAGCAGTTGTAGAGTCTGGGTCATTGGCCAAACTCATGTAGTTAGAAAACCAAAAGTAAAACAGCAGCAGTGACTCAGATTTCTGTTCTTGGCAGTCAGCAGCGTTCCTCAGTGTTCTACAGTGTTCCTCAGTGTTCTACAGTGTTCCTCAGTGTTCTTAAGCTGTTTGTTTAACTTTGGACTGGTTGGACGTGTCACATGCTTTGCTGCAGGTGTGCAGAAGCACGTCCCAGGTTACCTGACACCACTGGATGAAAGCATGAGTACAGTCAGTGGTGGAATGTTATTAAGAATAAACTCTGAGAAGATCTCAGCAGAATTCCCAGTCTGATGTTTTAGGTTTAATCCAAGTCTGGGAAACAGAGCCTGTGTCACAGTCCTGATCACACATGCAGGCAGAGATTCAATCATGTGTTTGAATCTCATCCAGTTTCCTCTTGTATTACTCGTGTCTTCTAATCTAATCACCCTGAGCTTGTCTTTCCGGCTCCAACCTTCAATTTTTAACCACTTTTCTTCTCTAATGTAATCTCAGTCTGAGCTCGATTCCCTCCCATCTCTGCACCTCTGCTTCATCAGGTCTGCGGTGCAGTCCCGTACCTGCTGTGGTCCCAGATGCGGGTCACGCCCTGGGACAGGTAGCTCCTGCAGGTGGTGATCATCTGGTTGGTGACCTTGAGCAGCAGTGAGGTCATCCTCTCTGAGGTGTTGTAGTACTGGGAGACCATGTGGATCATCTTGATGCTGCTCATCAGACTGGGAATGTGCTCCAGCATGCTGGTCTGTAGGACGGAGAGACGGGGAAAGTTACAGCTGCATCCATGTGGTTAAAACAAGAATGAAGCTCCTGGTGATTTTTCAGATGCACTTTTTCAATGAAGTTTAGTTTTAGATCCTTTCTTTAGATCCTTCACTGACTGATCTGGGCTCTCTAGTAAGAGTATGTGTATATGTTAATGAGTCATTCTAATATGCAGATTGCATTTTGCAATTTTTATGTTTATCTCGAGGTGAAGAAGTGAAATCAGAGACACTGGTCTGCAAGAGAAGCCTGAAACAACAGGAGAGTTTCCAGCTAACGTGACTGAAACAGCCGCCAGAAAAGAAGAGTGATTACTTAAAATAAAATAATAAATTATAAAAACAAACAGTGATCTTTGGGTTGTAGTAACTGAGGCAGTGAATGACGTGCCCTCGATATGTGAGCTGGATAAAGAAGAAAAAGTGAAGAAGAAATCATCACAGAACAAAGGAAGCTGGTGGAGGTGGAGCATTTAATAAGAATAATGATAAAATCCATAAGAGGAATACTGCCAAGAAATTAGACACTAAGCAAGAAAATGTTTAGAGTTATGATCTCTGTTGTGTCTGAAATTTCTCTTTGATCTTTTTAAAGGTGAAATCTGACTGAAACCATCACAAATCAGAGCTAAGAAGTCAACAAAAACTATAACACTCGGACGGTCACATCCTATCTCTCTCCTGCCTCCCTGCCCTCCCCCATCTCTCCTGCTTGCTGTAAGAGCGTCTCTCACACACTGACCGAATAAGAATAAGATTAAGAAGCAACATGGATCTGGAAAACTGGGCCCTCAACACCACTGATTGAATTTTCTCCACTATGAGATCGGGGAAAGGGGAGCCCACGTGTCCGAGTGGAACAGACCCCGTCAGATACGTCATTGATTCTTGGAGCTCGTGGAGACCTGTGTGCCTCTCAGCTCTGGAGGTCAAGGACGTGGAAGACGTCTGTTTGGGCTCGGAGGATACCTGATCTACCGGGAAATTAAGAAAATCTGGGCAGCAGTTCAACATCTGCCGAGACTGCACAACCAGGTGGATGGGCTGTGCAGGGCCGTACAGACTCAGACTCAAAGTCTGTTGGACCTGAGCTGCAAGCTGGATGCGTAGTCCAGCTGAGAACGTGCTCGCAGACAAAAGGGATCAGATCTGGAGATAAAGTTCGGTTCTGCATAGCAAGGATGGTAACTGAACAATTTGGATTATTGGATTTACTGAATGGGTTCCCCAGTGAAACTGAAGGCTGTTGGAAAAAACAAGCAGCCTGTTCCAAAACAACATCTGCATTATCAGGAATTCAGCTCCCCCCCTGCATCCCTATCAGCGAACTGTTTTGGCTAGGAGGTGGGATCAAGCTCCGTAATGCCCTCCGTCTGCATCCCCCTCCACCCCACCCCACCATATTTCTATCCCAGCTTTAAATGTGTGATATGCTGTGATAAAGGTGTTTTTTGGACCCTGGTACGGTGCTCATATATGAGCACAGTAGCAGATGAATTTTTTAAATTATCCTATTGTGTGCTTGTTTTCTTTTCTTCCTGGGATTGATTGAGCTGGCGTGCCCTTAGTGGCAGCGGCTACAGACACCATCTCCCCTGTGTTAGTCTCTGTCATCTTGGATGGCTGTTCTGAATGGAATTTTGTTGTATGTATAAATAAAGTTCTCTTCTTATTATTATGATTATTGGGTTTGTTTGTATCCATATTCTGAGGGTTTAAGCACTGATTTGTGTGAATGATGCCGAGCTTCTTCTCAGTTCTGCTTTCTATTCCTGAGCATTTAAAAATCTAAAATAATTAATAACTCATGCTTTGGGTTTTCCCGTCCTGACAGTAAAATGCTGAAGAGTTTATTCTCACAGGACTGCAGTTCCCCAGAGATCCAAAGAACTTATTGAGGGTGTAAAGATACTTCACGTTGTCCTTTGCCTCGTTGGCCACCACAGTGATGTTTCTGTCCTGAAACAGTCAACAAACTGATCAGTCATGACATCAGCAGCATCAGGAGAACAGCTGGAACCTGAACTGTGAACGAACCGACTCACCAGCTCCATCCAGGCTCGCAGACACCGCGACCTGGAGACCTGCAGGACTCCCAGAGTCCTCCTCACCTGAGAACACTTCACTTCCTCCATCAGACTGAGACACACACACACACACACACACACACACACACACACACACACACACACACACACACAACACACACACACACACACACACCGCCAGCAGAGATCAGTCAGTGTAGAAAACAGAGACCAAAGTTTTTAAAATGTGGCCAAAGAGCTGCCACTGGGAATTATAAAAACAAATGCAAGATCTACAAAATACATTAATATTTTTTTAATGCTAAGACTTCCAAAACATAAACAATGTAAATAAATGCAAATCATATATTGACAAAACCTTTTTGTACATAAGTCACAGGAACTGCAGACTGAACTACTATAATATTTTGCCTCTCAGGGGCTTCCATACACAGATGTTTGAATGTTTATACTGAGTTCATACTGAATAGAAAAGGTGAGAAATGCTGAGCCGATGCTAAACGAGACCTGAGGACATGAATTGTTTATCCACCTGTTAAAGGTGACCATGCGGCTCTTCCAGTGCTCCAGCTCAGCTGACGGCCCAGCGTCGTCGGCCTCTTTCCTCATCTGCTCGCTCTCCATCAGCACCTGCTTGATTTGATTGGTCCACAAGGACACCACCTCCTCCAGACGCTCCACTAGTTCACTGTTATTGGCTGAGAGCAAAAATCACACTTCAGCCTGCATTTTAACACAGCCCACTATCTCAGATCAGATGTTTCCTTCATGGCCACAGGAACAGATAAAGTGGTTGTTCTTACCTTCTTTATTCACATATTTACTGCACATGCAGACTGATTGTTTGGGTCAGATGCGATTGACCTTCATACCTGCAGCTCTGTAGTCTGCAGGGCTGCTCAGCTGGCTGATGGTGTCGGGAAGCTCGACATGTTGCAGCTGGAACCTTCTGTCCATGTTGACTCTGGCTGAGCTCAGATTACTGACAAACTGATCCACTGAGGACAGGAAGGCCTGGATGTGTGGACAGGATGCACCGTCCTGCAGAAAACCCCACGTCTGCCAAAGTCAAAGCTTAATGTCACTCTTATTTTTAATCTTCATGCCTTTTTTACTGATTTGAGTTTGTTGCCTTATTTACAGCACCAGAAAAAACCTCAGTCACAAAATAACAGCTCAGCAAAACGATGTTCAAGTTTCTGCAGAAACGAAGTTCAAGAGTTCGAAGGTGTTTTTAATGCTGCATAAATGTAACACCTGCTTTACAGTCAAAGCTGACCATGCATGAAAAGAAAAGCCAGCAGCTACAAAATGCTTAAGAACCATTTATTACTATTATTAACTGAGTTTTCCACACTCAAAAAAAGGAAATGTCACTGTTGTTCACTATAAAACATAGTATTATGTTTTGATTACTCAAAGACCATGAGTTTTTTGCATCAACTTAAGTTAGTTGTATTGTTTGAAAGTAAAAATGTGCAATGTCAGGTTTACTTGGCTATGTTAAGTTTTCCCAACTCAACTCTGTAAAGTAAAAATTACATAAAACGGAAAGCACTTCATTAATAGGGTGGTTTGTCCATTTCAGGACACCGTATATCCTCTTTAATCTCGCTTGTTCACAGTCACATGATTATCCCGCTTGTCGCAATGCAAATGGAGATACACAGCTCTGCAAAATCCGCTGTCATCCTTTGAGTAAAGGTAAGTAAATATCTCTTTATTACCAATACTTCATATAGCAAATAGTTTTATGTGTTTTGTATGCGTTAAATTGTGGTGGAGGCTGAGGTAAAGGGGGGAACCATGCTAATTCGTTACTCTTACTCTGTTTTGCTAACTCTGCTACCGGATGTAAAAAAAACATTGAAAAGTCAACTCACTGAAGCGACTGATTATCAAATACGCATTACTATGTATTTGTGTAGTTTTGTAAAGTTGTGACGATTCTGATAGCAGTATCGTAAACGCCACCAGTACAAATTGGCACCCCTAGCTCTGTTAGCGCCATTAGCTAACGTTAGCTCTGTTGGCGCCGTTAGTGAGTCAGCTTATGGATATGTTGCATTCAATGTTTTTACTCTAATATCACTTTCTTTTTCCAACAGATATGAATGTGGTCTTGTAAAAACTGTGGGATGACTGCATCGACAAGAATCCATCTACTAAACACTACAGGTTGGCTCATGGCAATTTCAGCAGCAGACGCCCATACCCATGCATTTTTTCTGATTGCCCTTGTGTATTTAAAACTTGGAATGCCCTTCATAGTCATATAAGCATGTCACATACTAACCAAAGTGTTGAAAACTGTGTTACTTCAGCTACATTTAATTGTCAGTTGTGTCCAATCACTTGCATAGCATCAGCTGTCATCATAATGTGGGCTTTTTAATTGGTTAAAAACGTACAAAGTGTGAGAGTTGTTAAGCAAATTAGTTCAAGCATAAATTATTTCAGAAGTTGTGTAGATGGTAGATGTAATTTTCTATTTTAAACCAATTTTGATACACTGAGGGTCAACACATAGGTATTCTACACACTGGGTATTCTAGATTAAAATCACTGAAGATTTGTACTACATTAGGGTTGGGAAATATATCTAGCAATATGAAACAGATGTTATATGTTTTGGAATTTGATATGTAATCTTGTGATATTACTTGTGGAAGACTTTTAAGCTGTATGATAACCTTTTTCTGCACTTCTTTTTTGTCTTTTTTGAAATATTTTCCTAGATAAGTGCTGAGTTCACTTGCATTACCACCATCCCGCTTATCAGCTGGTCCACTACTCTGACAGATTGGCCAAAGTTCTCCGCAAGAAAGGAGGAGCAGTAGGACACAAAATCAAAAACTTTATGGCTGTCATTTGACAAGGTTTGTGTATAATTACTTGCATACTAAAGTTGCTGCATATAGTTTGCATAATTATTCTGCCACCCCACCATCCACCTTTACACTAAGACAAGTCACGTAAGACTGTAGTGGGTTTTCACACTTATCCCTGCCCTTGTTGTTAACTGATAAGTGCACCTGTAGCTAAATGAGATTTTATGAATGACTGAATGACCTCTGCATTAAAGCTGGCTGGCCAGCAGTTGATATCTGTGTCAGGGATCACTTTTAGGGACTTTTCCATGTTCCTAATGTCAGTGACTTGTTTATGCAGTATATTTCCTGTTTCGTTTTGCAGAACGACTACATTGCAACAAGAAGATCTTGTAGCCTCCAAGCACTACGTTTGTATCTCAACAAAGACCCTGAAAAGCTAGTGAAAGAGTACGGAGTAAGTGTCAGTTCTTTTTAAAAGGGACATTTTCAGTCATGGTTGTGCTAAATAAGTTCTCATCAAGATGTCAAATTTTGTAATTCACTCACCAAGATTCAATGCCTTTGTGATGGAGAGTTGTTAAGTTTTACCACCACATTCACTTTCATTGGGCCTACAAATATCAGACAATATATGATTTGCTAACTTTGATGAACCTACCCATTACCAGTTATTTTTTAGAAGTTTTTTTTTTCCTTAATAGTGTTTACATTTATCCCCAAAACTTTTTTTTTTGTTTATTTGTTTTGTTTAGTTAACTCAGGGGTGTCCAAAGTCAGTCCTCAAGTATCCTGCATGTCTTAGTTCTCTCCCTGGTTCAACACACCTGGATCATGGCTCATTAGCAGGTCTCTGCAGAACATTGACGTACTAAGGAAGTAGTTGCAGGGTGTTGAACCAGGGAGACTGAAGACTGACTTCATTTATTATTGGAGTCAGTTATCAAGAAGAATATAAAAATGGTGCAAGCTTCATCTGAATTACACACTTGGACAAATTGTTGGCAATCCTCTATTAGTGAACAAAAGCAATCACTGAAATAACTTGAAACTGACAAAAGTAATTAAAATTTTTACTGAAAATTAACTAATGACAGTGCTTTTGAATTGTGGATCATGAAAAACAAACTAGACAAAAATTGTGGTATTTGTAATTTAATGTTTTGTTGCTCAACCTTTTGAGGCAGTAACTGCTATCAAACAACTTCTGTGACTGTTGATGAGACTTCTGCACCTGTCCACAGGTATTCTGGACCACTCTTTGTTTGTCAATCTGCTCCAGTTGTCTCAGGTTTGAAGGGTGCCTTCTCCATGTTTCAGCTCCTTCTACAGATGTTCAATAGAATTTAGATCAGGGCTCAGAGAAGGCCAGTGCAGAACAGTCCAATGTTTAGCTCTTAGCCATTCTTTGGTGAGTTTAGCTGTGTGTTTTGAGTCATTATCCTGTTGGAAGGCCTGCAACTGAGACCAAGCTTTCTGACACTAGGCATGGGACAACTTACTCCTTCACTTCCTGTGGTTCATTTTCATTGCGATACACACACACCTCGTCACCAAACAGCACAGTGACGACTTTGCACCCTTTAAATAGGCAGACTGACTGGTTACAAGCTTGAAGACACCTGTAATGCTAATTAGAGGACACACCTTAGTTTAACATGTCCCTGTGGTCAAATTAGTTTCAATCTTTTCTAGATGTTCCATTTTTGTCCAGGCCTGTTTCTCCAGTTTTTAAATGATTCTGTTGAACCACAAATTAAAAGCAGTGCCTGATTTTAATTGGTTAAATTTCAATAAGTTTTTATCTATTTTTACTTTTGTCCATTTTAAATTATTTCAGAGACCATTGTGGACGTTTTGGTCATTAAGGAGGGGTACCAATAATTTTATCCACGTGTGTATATGCTTTCAGTGAGAGAGGTTTTATTAAATTATCTTGTCTATTTTTATCTGTTTTTAGAGTGAGAACCCTGATTAAACCCAGGCAGATTTGGATCAGATGGTCATCGGCACCTATGTGATTAAACACCCAGGTGAAGATGTTGATCAGTCCCCAGAAGATGTTGGCATCATAGTTGAAGGTGTGCAGGTGCTCAGTGAACTCAAAGATGTCACCACTTCTTGTGCCTTACTGTTTGGGATCATCTACGACCTGAACCTGAGCATTCCAACTGACCTCAGGTACACTTTTGAATTCATCCAAAAGATCCTGATGGAACTTGATACACACAGACTTTTAAACAAAATCCAGGTACTCAAAAATAAACTGCTGGAATAATGCATGAAACCATTATGGGGGCTGTTCAGTGTGCTGAAAAGTTTTTGTTATTCTGTTAACTTGAGCAGTAGTTTGGGTTGTCTGTTAACCTTTTTTTATTTCTTACGTTACTGTTTTACCTTAAAGGTTACAAGTTTCAAATTGAAATCTAAGGTAGTAGTATCAACCTACTGACCTGAGACCATACGACTCTGTTAAGAGTTTACGTTGGGCAGCAGACAAAACATTGTTTTGAGTTTTTTTTTTTTTTTTTTTTTTTCTCATGTGTCAGATTGTTGTTACAGCACTTTCAGTTGTATTAAGATACCTCATTGTAGCCACTTAGCTGTAATGGGTAAAAAATTCTCCTGCAAAGACACTTTACCATAGTGTGGATGTTCTGCTGCTATTTGAACTAGTTGAAGCTTGTGTGGAGCTAAGAGCTCTGAAAAGGTTATTGAAAGTTTAAAAAATACTGTGGTGCTTAACTTTATAATTGTACTTTTTTTTATGAATACAAAGCATTTTTATGCTTTATTATTTTGAGTGTTTTTGTAAAACAAGATGATTTTATTCTTAGTATCTAATAAAGTGCTGTTTTGCAAAGTTGTGTTTTTTTTCTCCCTCTGTTAACAGTTCTTTTTCTATTTAACATGATTTTAAGTTGACAAAAGAAACTCATTTAGGATTAACTTAACTATATCAAGTTGCTCTTACTCAGCAATCCTGTATTGCTTTAATGTGTATCCAGTTAATTCTCTGAACTCAACTATGTCACATACATTTAACATAGGTTTCATACATAAAATGAAAGTAACCACATTAAGTTTAAATTACTCAAGTCCCTTTTGTACAGTATACTTAAGTCTTTTGAGTAAATCATACAGAAACTTGTTACTTAACACCTACTTAAAAAAGTTACGTGGAACCACTTGACACAACATTTTTAAGTAAGTCCATTATATTTTTTTTTTGAGTGCAGTAACACTGTGAGAACACACATTAATATGTAGGACCGCATTTGCTCAATATTTCTAAAATTAGAAACATCCTTTCTCAGAGTGATGCTGAAAAGCTAATTCATGCATTTATTACTTCTAGGCTGGACTATTGTAATTCATTATTATCAGGCTGTCCTAAAAGCTCCCTGAAAAGCCTTCAGGTGATCCAAAATGCTGCAGCTAGAGTACTGACAGGGACTAGAAAGAGAGAGCAGATTTCTCCCATATTGGCTTCTCTTCATTGGCTCCCTGTTAAATCTAGAATAGAATTTAAAATCCTTCTCCTCACCTACAAGGTCTGAATAATCAGGCCCCATCTTATCTCAAAGACCTCATAGTACCATATCACCCCAACAGAGCACTTCTCTCTCAGACTGCTGGCTTACTTGTGGTTCCTAGGATACTTAAGAGTAGAATGGGAGGCAGAGCCTTCAGCTTTCAGGCCCCTCTTCTGTGGAACCAGCTCCCAGCTTGGATTTGGGAGACACTCTCTCTATTTTTAAGAATATATGAATTTATGATCTTTCTATGCTCCTGTTTTTTTCTTTCTCCCTCAGCTGCCCCTCCCTGCGCCTGGTTCTTCCTTCCCACATCAACAAATTCTGCTCACAGGGTATCATGTGATCACAAAAAGCTGAAACACTTTCACTTTGTTGTATTGTGCTCGGTGAAAAACAGCAGAGCTCTTCTGAAATGATGGAGGTGTTCTACCTGCTGTGACCTGAGAGCAGGTAACATGATGTGAGTCAGCAGAGTTTCCAGACTCGTTAGGATGCTGCCGTCGCTGCAGTCCAACATGCCAAAGTTCACTTCCTGCAAACAGGAGCATCGGGCACGAGATGAGGCAGAATGATTGGCTGCATCCATGTCACAGTGAACCAGTGAGGTCTGCGCAGTCTTAAGAAAAGGATGCAGCCAAGCAAAGTTACTGACCTGTTGTACGTTAGCGGTGGTTATGGCCTTCTCAGTGGTTCTCAGGAAGAACAAGCATTTCCCCAGCAGAGGCTGGAAAATACAGAATGAGCTGGAGTTCAGATTCCTGCTGTTAGATGCAGACAGCACCACTCCTTCAGCGTAGTTTGGGAAAACCTTTCAAGCATTTTGAATACTGTGTGTGCTGTTGTCCCTACAAACCAGGACAGACTCATGCTGGAACTTCATATGCTTCATAATTCATCCCTTTAAAACAGGGGGTTCATCAGCAGCATTATCAGCAGGTGTGTCCTGATTGCTGCTCCTTTTTTCTCACAGCTTCAAACTCCATACTCGTATATATTTGATTTATTGACAGTTTGCTGGACATAAGTGTGGCTGCAGTCTTGCACTCACTCATATTTGATTCTTTTGTGCACCTCCTCTGTGCAGTGTTCAGATGGTGTAATGCAGCGTCTGCTCAGCGAGTTTGTGAGTCACCTTGCTCACCACCAAACAAAGCAGCACTCAGTTTCATCCATAGAAACACACAACAGACTCCAGCAGAGCAATCATTATCTCCTAGCAGGACAATAATGAATAGTAAGCTCAGTATTGTTCAGAGCTTAAAGAGAAATCAGAGTCCAACTACAAAAGTCCTGAGAGCTGGATAAACATCACACTTCCCCTCAAAAGTAAAGCTTTGAGTCCTGAAGTCTAATCCTAACTTTGGCTTTTGAGACAGTTTATGATGCATTTTGTGTCAGGATCATTTTTGTTTGTAATTCTTACTGTTTAATACTGAAACATCCCTACCACACACGGAAGACGTTTGTCAGACAGACGTTCTAACTCACGGTTATCACTGTGAAAACATCCATTAGTCCTAATCTCACCTTAACTCTGAATGTACAGAAAAACCTGAAAAACGATAAATCAACAAAAGCTGGAAAAAATGTAACAATTACACACAGGATTTAAACCTACGGTGGTGTGGTGGTTAGCATTGCTGCCTCACAGCACAGAGGTCCTGAGTTTAAATCCGCCATCTGGTCCTTTCACAGTCCACACATGGATCTCGGGTTAATTGGTGATTCTAAATTGCCCGTAGGTGTGAATGGTTCTCTGTGTTAGCCCTGCGACAGGCTGGTGACCCGTCCAGGGTGTACCCTGCCTCTGGAGAATGGCCATCTCCAAGAGCCCACACAGTCCTCAGCAATTTCTAGATTGCTGATTGGCTTCACTGCCTCTGTGTTCATTAGTTTGCTGACTGTTATTTTACCAGCTGAACTTTCCACTCATATTAATATTTAATATTAATAGACACTAACTTGGTCTGCTTACTCTTCCTGTAAGATGAGATGTAATAAATCTGGGCTCAGACCTCCAACAATGTGTACTTTAAAAAAGCCAACCTCAGCGTTCCCTGTAGTGAGGAAGAGTTTCCTCTGAGCCACAGCTGAGTTTGATCCATCCACAAAGGAAGAATGACGGGTCGACAGATTCTGGGGAGAAAGGCAGATATTAAAATATAAAGATAAAAACTATGGTGCAATAATCGGAGCAGGAGATTATGAAGCGAGATAAAATAGCAGTTAGGATGAACAACTGTTCCTATCAGTCGTTGAACTGAAACTTGCTTTAATAGGATCAAAGTTACCTGGTTCACATTCTGATAGAAGAAAATCAGCTTCTTGGATCCATTTGCAGCAAAGAATTCATCGATCAGACTGAACTGGAACAATCAGACATTAATCATTCAAAGGTCAAACAAAGGATCATTTCTCTGACCTTCAAGAACCAGACTGTGAAGTTACTTTGTCATCAGAGATGATGGCGTCTTCCACCTCGGGCTCCTCCAGGCTCCCGCCGTCTGCCAGTCTGCTGATCAGGTATTTATGTCGGGCATCCAGTGCTGCCCGCCTGTCCTCCTTTATAGCTCTCGCCTGTTTGGCTAGTTCTCTCCTCGCCTCATTGGACAGCAGCATGGTCCTTTTACCAGACACCTGGAGAAACATCAGATACTAAAATACAGAACAGACCTACAGACTAATGAAAGTTTAGCCCATGTGTGTCCCACATCCACAGGTTTCTAAGGGCCACATTTGGCCTTGACTGGCAGTATCGATCCAGGATCCAGGATCTAGGATCCAGGATCCAGGATCCAGGATCCAGGATCCAGGAGTCTGGCTGCCTAAACTCAGCTACTGGCCCTCCTTCAATGATACACAACATCTGAATTAGGCCCAGATGTTTCTGTTATCAAGGGAACTGTTTCCCTTGACTGCATTCAAGTCAGTTTATTCAATCTTGTTATAAGACATATTTTCAATCTGGATGGATGGATGGATGGATGTGACTGTGGCAGAGTCCAACACCCACTGAAAGTGTTCATACACCCTCAAAACGCCCACAGGTGCCCTTGGGGACCCCAGTCATACAGTACGTCTTCTCAGGACTCCAAAGCTAAAGTGCTGTTTGGCACGTATGCACAGACAGAACTTCGCCCTCTTTGACAGCACATAGAGGCGACCCTCTTGTCTTCCAGGGAGACCTCCCCTCCCCTCCCTGCCAGTGGACCAGGGTTTTCTGAATCATCTTTTTCTGGTCCCTACCCTGGGGCCAGTTTGTCATAGCAGACTCTATCAGGGGCTATTGCCAGGATTACAGGGATGCAATTCGTTGGGCAGCACAGCTATTGTGACTGCAGCATTAGATTATATGTGTGCAACTCAACATCATAGCGCCTCCTTTGGTCACTGCTGTAGCTGTTTACTCACTGAGGTGCTAGTGGTTGGTGAGGCAGCAGCAGCTGGAGATGGCTTGTGATTAAAGGCTCTCAGGTTCTGCCCTCCTATTCGTCGATGTCCTTCGCCTGTCAGAGAATGTGAGAATTTGTTTAAAAAATATTATGAGCAAATCTTTGTAATGTTAGTAACATGAACAGTCTGGAGTGGTTCATCTACCAACTGGAAGGTCACTGGTTCAATCCCAGCTCCTCCAGTCTGTACATTAAAGTATCCTTGGCCACACACACACACACACACTGCAGTTGTGTGTGTGAATGTTAGGTAAAAGTTGTGTGTGATTGGGTGAATGAGGCTAGTAGTACAGTGTTATAAGTACCAGTCCATTTATTAGAGTGAACAGTGTCTGCAACACAAGCTGTGCCTCAGCAGTTGAATGTTGCACTTTTACAGGAGGTTTTCAGTCTGTGCATCGGTGTCTGTACCTTTGCGGAGGTGAAGCTGAGGAGGTATAGACTGGTTAAAAGTTTTTCTCTTCCCCCTCTTTCTTTTCCTCGGGACCAGCAGGGCTCTCCGGACCAGAAAGGAGGTCCTGTTCTTGTTCTCCCTCCTGGAATTCTGCATCCAGGGAAGGATCAGAGCCATTCAGCCCAGCATCGGAGCTTCTAGCTGGGGGAACACTGGAATTCTCATCTGGAGACGGAGAGACTGGATCTGCCATCTGAGAGTCACAATTCAAAGATCATCAGCAATTTTATTTTAAAATACACAACCCATTCATTTCCATTCAAACTGGGGACACATTTGTGTTTATCAGCTCAACTTTGCACATGTCTCAAAACTGAAGAGAAGCAATGCTGTTTCATTAAAAAGGTTCAGCATGTGATATTTCAGCTGCTCATTCATCGTTTTCATTTCATAAAGCTCCAGATCTTTTCAGTGGGTGACTGTTCTGCACTGCAGACAAGTTTAGCATCACCGCTGAAACAAGAAAGACCTGAAAACGTGTGGATGTTCAGCATGTGTTAAACATGTAGATATAGTTCAGCATTAATAGATGTTCACAGATGTCCGTTACCCCTGTTTTCCACTTGACATCCATCTTAAATGTTGCAGTGATAAACTGAGGTGAACCTCTTTAGTTTATCAATAATAATATAATAATATCTCATAAGAGCAGAAGCTAGCCAAGGCTGCAGGATGAACTCATGATAAATGAAGCTCACAATTAAAACAGGAAATATCATTAATAACAATGACTTGTTAATGTATCCGTCCTCAGGTCAGTTATGATTTCCAGTGCAAACACTGACTCAGGCTTGACTCACCTGTGTGCCGTCCGTCCTGCTCAGCAGTCAGTCTGAGATGAGCCTCTGCTCAGGGAAACCAGGAAGTGAATCTGAATCAGCGCTGCACACAAGTTTGACTGTCTCCATGGTAACCATGCAGGAGCCTGTGTGTGTTTCTTAGTGGACTGGAACACAACACACAACAAAGCTGCCTCATGTGTGTGCGCTGACCCGTGCAGCCAGGTTCAGTCATTGATTTCAGCTTTATAAATCAGTAAAATATTTTAAATGACATCAAGACACATACAGAAAAAAAATAAGCAGCAAACAAAAACATATAGACTATTCAAACTCCCAGTCTGACCAAAGCAAGAAAAACTTTATTACACAGGTAGAACACCACATGCTGCCAAAGCAGAAGCTACCAAGACTTCAGATCAACTCTCAAACTAACTGGAATCCAAAACCTCAGCGCGGCCATGAAGCTGTCAGATTAATGTGGTCTTCCTGTGAGTGGAGCATGGAGTCGTCCTTCACACTGGAAATAAAGATTTTCATTGCTCTAAAATCAGCTTTAACATCACTGATGTGCTTCTGAGGTCATCTTCTAATCTGTCTCACTTTCAGACACAGAAATTTCCAGTCTCTTAGATTTCATCCCAGTGATCAGGAAAGTTATCATCCATCCAGTTATCATCGTATTTACTGCCAGTGGGCTAAAATCATCAGGGATGGAAATGTGTAACTGTGTCACCAGCGTAGTTATGGCAACATGTAAAACAGATGAACAGTAACAGGCCTATCAGCCATTTCACCAACAACCAGCAGAGTGTTCATATCATTCCTACAGATTTAGACTGTAACCATGGTCACTGAGGAGGGCAGAATGATGAGCAGCATCAGAGCAGAGGTATGACTGTAAGTCCATCAGCACGACCAGGACTGAGGAGAGAGGCTTCAGCTCAGCAGAGTCCATTTCTGTACAAGAAACTGAGTTTCAGTCCAAATGTTTACATGAGCATTAATTTAAAAAGCACACACACAACAAAACATAATCCAGATATTTTATCAATCAGCTGCTAAAAGCATTTCCTACATTGGAATATCAGCCACCATGTTGTAAGTGACATCATCTTGCTGAGAACTGTAGTTTTTTCTTGAAGGCCTTTCATAGGTCCACTGGTGCTGAAAAGTAATGTTTGACTGTGGCTTTCTGAATATAAGCAGGGCTGCAACTATCGATTATTTTAGTAATCGAGTATTTTATCAATTACTCCATCAAGTAATCGATAAGAAATAATTTTTCGTATCAACAATTCATCTGCAGCCCGCTAGCAAACTGTGGTTATAGTGATCGTTCTGGTGGCTACAGCTGACCTAAAGAAAAAAACAACAGCTGACATTCTCTGCACAGCACAATGGAGGCGTGGGAAAACTTATCAGCGATGATCCACTCGTGTTAAATCATACCTGAAATTTTTATTTGATCTTCAGTTTTCCTCTTACTCATCCTCGACTTCATGCCAGATGTCATTTCGGATCGCGCGCATGACCGCAGGGAGATCATACGTGCACACTGTGAACTTTCCGCGCTCTGTGGGAGATTGCAAATTGCAGTGAAATAGTACAGGCGCAAGCAGTGATCTAGCCAGGGCGGAGACCGTGGGGCGGGCTCGTGTTTGCTAAATGCAGCGACAGCAGAGCTCTGAAAGTGAAGGTGAAATCCTCAGCTAGTGATCCTGGTGATCAACCTCTAGCTAGAACACTGCACCTTTATTCTTCAGCACAGTCTGAACTCTATGAGGCAGCTTTCTGTAATTTCTTTAAGCAGTCTTCAGGAATTGTTCTCCAGGCTTCTTGAAGGACATTCAAAGCGCGTCTTTGGACATTTCTGCCTTCTATTCTCTGTCAGGATGATCTCACACTGCTTCAGTAATATTGGAGTCTGGGCTGTGGGAGGCAAATCCATGACTGATAGTGTTCCACTGTATGTTTTCCTATCCAGGCATGCTTTTACTGCACCGGCAGTGTGTTTGGGACTTTTCTGTGCTGATAAATCAATATTGATAAGATCTCCAACACCACTGACTGAAATGCAACCCCAAACTGTGACAGAACCTCCACTATGTGTTACCGATGGCTGTAGACGCTCACTGCTGTACCTCTCCCTGACCTACTCCATACATATTGATGACAATTTGAACAAAAATTGCCAATTGTTGTTCATCACTCATTGTCAAGCGCCTTTTTTTTTTTTTTTGAGTAATTCATTGTTCATTGTTAAGGAACCAGGCCCTCCCTGAGCCTGGTTCTGCAGGTTTCTTCCTGT
>CM024212.1:7598794-7615784 GCA_013435755.1 Amphilophus citrinellus | reverse complement strand
CACAAACGCAAAGCCTTATTTCTGTTTGCCAAACAACTTAATACAGATTTCAGTTTTTTTCAGGAATCCTATTCCTTATCTGATGATGCAAATTTTTGGAGATCACAATGGGGCAGTGAGGTCTGGTTTTCCCATGGGTCTGAGCGCTCTGCTGGAGTCACCACAGCTAAAAACGCCTTCTCTGGAGATGTCTTGCATTCAGACTGTGACTCAGTGGGCCTCAGGTGATTAGATATTATAATAGCATTCTTATCATTGCTAATGTGTATGGCTATAATTCTAAATTAGAGAATGACAGTCTACTTCACTCAATAGAAAATAAAATTCTCTTCTGGCTCTCTAAATATCCAAACTCTCTTATTATTATTGGTGGGGATTTTAATATAACCTTTGACAATACAGTTGATAGATGGCCTCCAACACAGCCTTCGTCATCTAATATAAAATTGAAACAGATTATGGGAAAGCTTGACATTATTGATATTTGGAGAGAGCAATTCCCTAACAACAAATCTTTTACTTGGAGTAATAAAATGGGAACAAAACAATCCCGCATAGAATTTTGGCTAATTTCAAATTCCATTGAGAAAAATAAAGTCATGGTTAATATCCTTACAACACCTTTAACTGACCACAGGGCGATATATATTAATATACAATTGTGTGCATCTCGGTCTACTTTACATAGATCTTCATACTGGAAGCTAAACAACTCCTTGCTGAGGCATAAGTCAGTTAAAAAAGAGATCAATAAATTATCTAGCCAGTTTTGGGATAAAGCTAAGAAAGAGAAGTCTTATAATGCTAACTGGGAGCTCTTTAAGTTTGAAGTTGGTAAATTCTTGAGAAGGTATGGAAGTTATATGGCCAAATCCAAAAAAAGCTGAGGAAGAAGAGATAATCTCTAAAATTGCTTTATTTTATTTAAAGTCTCCTGAGGACATCTCACAGGAGGACAGATTGAACTTATTAGACCTTCAGAGTAAACTTGGTGATATATATCAACACAAGGCGGAAGGGGCCTTTGTGAGATCCAGGAAGAAGTGGTTGGAAGAAGGGGAGCAAAACTCTGCATACTTTTTTAGGTTGGAAAAACATCGCTCAAAAAATAATTCCATTCACCAGCTAAACATTGATGGTGTCATCTCTGAAAATGCCAAACTAATTTCTAACTTTTGCTGTAACTTCTATGGAAATCTTTATAGTTCTAAATATGATGAAGTGGCCACAAACCTATATTTAGCATCTATGAATAACTTGAAAACAGTGGACTCTAGTGATAAAGATTACTGTGATGCCCCTTTCACCCTGAAGGAGGTGCTTGCTTCCATTGACTCTCTTAAGATCAATAAATCTCCAGGTTCAGATGGCTTAACTTCAGAATTTTACAAATGTTTCTCAGAGCAGTTAGCTCCATTTATGCTACAGGTTTTTATAGAAAGCATAGAAAACAATGCACTCCCTTCAAGCCTTACTCAAGGCATCATCACATTGATTCCTAAGCCTGACAAGGATGTACTTCTAATTGATAACTGGAGGCCTATTTCTCTCCTCAATAATGATTATAAGATCTTTGCCAATATGCTTGCTAAGAGACTTAAAGTAGTCCTGGACACAGTTATTGACGAAACACAATCAGGCTTTATGAGAAATCGTCACATCTCGAATAACATCAGACTTGTACTGGATGTACTTGATTACTCTGAATTGATAGCTAAAAACAGCTTCATTCTCTTCCTGGATTTCTATAAGGCCTTTGATACAATAGAACATCAATTCATCTTTCGTTCTCTAGAAAAGTTTGTCTTTGGTACTTACTTCTGTAAGGCCATTCAAACCTTGTACGCTAACAGCAATAGCTCTATCAAACTAAAACATGGCACGACCCCCAGATTCAACCTCAAACGAGGTATCCGGCAAGGATGTCCACCTTCACCCTACCTTTTTTTACTCTGTACACAAATTCTCGCAACTCATGTTATTAACAGTAATATTCAAGGAATTTCCATAGCTGGTAGGGATATTTTTATTAGTCAGTTGGCAGATGATACCACACTCTTTCTAAAAGATGCAAATCAAATACCTATTGCTCTCAATATCATCAATGACTTCTCTAAATCTTCCAGTTTATGTTTGAATATTAAAAAATGTGAACTGCTACCAGTCAAAAACTGTGATGCCCAGTCCATCTGCAATATTATGGTAAAAGAGGAGGTTAAATATTTGGGTCTTGTGATCACCAAGAATCAAAAATTAAGATCTTCCTTAAACTTCACTCCAATCATTCAGAGAACTCAAAAGAAACTTAATCAGTGGTTACAGAGAGATTTATCTTTGCGGGGCAGAGTGTTATTAACTAAAGCAGAGGGACTTTCTCGACTATCTTACGCAGCCATTTCACTACAACTAGATGGTAAAATCAGTAAAACTATTGATCAAATGATTTTCAACTTTTTATGGAGGAATCGTACACATTATATATGAAAAAGTGTTGTAATGAATAGATATGAATCTGGAGGACTTAATTTTTTGGACTTTACCACCATGAATAACACATTTAAAATTAATTGGGCTAGAAACTTCATAAAAAATCCTACATCAATTTGGAAGTTTATTCCCCACTACATTTTTTCCCGTTTTGGTGGCCTGCACTTCCTTCTAAGGTGTAACTATAATGTAGATAAACTCCCTGCCAAACTGTCTGTATTCCACAAACAGGTTCTCCTGGCCTGGACTCTGGTTTATAAGCATAATTTCTCACCACATTGTTATATTATATGGAATAATAGAGACATTATTTCCAAAAACAAATCGCTTTTTCTTGAATCTTGGTTTCAGAATGAGATTTGGTTGGTGAGTCAGTTAATTAATGAGGAGGGATCACTGCTCTGTTACACTGAATTTCTATCCAGACATAACTTTCATGTGACTCCTGAGGAATTCTTCTCTGTCATTAATGCCATTCCTTCAGGCGCTTTAATGTTGTTTAGGAACAGACCTACACCTTTGGCTGCACAGGGATCTCTCCTCTGTATAACTGACTGTCCAGAAGGGAAAATCTGCTTTTCATCACAACCCCAAAAGAAAAAGAATAAAGAAATACATGCTTTATTCCAAAAAGATATTGTATATATTTGTTTATATAATTGCATATTGGAGTCGCCTCACAAATAACATTGATTGGGAAAAAGTTTGGATGCTCCCTCATAAATTTTTAATTACAAACAAAGTTAAGGAGGTATCATATAAGATTTTACATAAATGCTACCCTGCCAACCATTATATGCAAAAATTCAAGAAAGACATCAATACAAACTGTTCTTTTTGTAACTCCCATCCAGAAACAGTGGTTCACTTATTTTGGCATTGTTCGCAGACCAAACAGTTTTGGGGAGACCTCAGCAGATTTTTCATTGATTATCTCCTCAAAGATTTTGTTTTACACTGGGAAAATGTTGTCTTTGGTTTTCATAAGTATACCAAGAAAGAAGGTAAATGCTATTCTTTAATAAATTTGATTTTATTTTTAGCTAAATTCTTTATTCATAAAAGTAAATTTAGCAAGAAAACCCCTTGTTTTGCAGTATTCAGAAAGGATATGGAGTATTATTTTAAATTGCTTGCTGACTCAACAAACAAGAAGGCTATCAAAACGTTAAATATATGTTCCACTTATAACCTTTTTGTTTAATGTAGATAACCCCTGGCTTACCTGGCTCATTTGTATGTTGTTATGTTCTTGTATACTATTCATTGTATACTTACTTTTGTGGAACTTAATTAAAATAATTAAAAAAAAAAAAAAAAGTAAAGTACATCTGCACGATGCTCCGCTTTCTCACTCACTGCAGCCGACATGACTTCTCGGTGCCACTGAGTCACATGACCGCAGACAACTAATCACAGCTGTGCAGAGACTCGGGAGATGAGGGGGCAGAGCAAAGACTCCCTGCATGGGAGGAGCTGTGTTTGCACAGACATACCTCGCTCTCTCATGAACAGGAGCAACACACTGAACTTACAGGAGACAAATAAGCTAAATTATCGATCCTATCACGCTAATATTATTCGATACCAATACCAGCTTTGTATCAATAATATCGATATTTTGGATCGATCCACCCACCACTAGTTGCCAACTTGGCTTTCTCGCTAGAGCTGGCGGCCTGACCCAAAATCCGAAACCACAGATGTATAGCCAATAAAATTCCTGACACGTGGGTATATGGCACTATGGGGTGGGTTTTCATATGAAACCATAAACTCCCTGCGTAACCTCTGCGCCTTCCGTGCGTGAAACTGAGCAGGAAGTGAAGATTCCTGCTCAGGTCTGTGCAGTGTGCGTAAACATTGTTTACGATGCTTTTTCTCGCCAACGGGTTGTCGGAGTGCATCAAAAACAGACTATATTTATTCAACGAAGTGACGAAATGACTCACGAGAGTGGATTATTGTTTATTAGAGGATTTAATCGCTGATTCGACCGGTTTTACGGAATCTGGCGAACGAACAGCTGTTCTCCAACGGCGAACCACGGTACGTGTTACGTTTTATTCTCAGCTCGTCGTCGTATTATATGCTGTTTAGATGTGATGAGGATGAGGAGGACAAAGGCTCAGAGCTTTTTTTTGACCAGTTAAGTGTCTAAAGTTTTACAGAAAGCTTGATGCTTTGTGGTGGGCTTTGTGTACGTTTTGTTTGTGGGGGTGGGGGGGTTGTAAGTTGTGTATCAGAGAAGGACTATTGGGAGGATTGTGGTTTTTTATTTTATGTGTATATGTAGTGTTTACATTTACTGTAACTTTTGATCAATATATAATTTATCTATTTTGTGTGTGTGAAGGAATCACTGAAAATAGACTGGGGGGGTTTGTGAATGAAGGCCTAACATTTTCCTTCTTTTACAAATCAGGGCAACCTCTGATTTATATGTCTATAATTATAATTAATTTGTACTATCAGTAACTTTGTGTATATCAGAGGATTCCTCAGGGTAGTATCTTTGATTAGAGCCCTCATTGATGACTGTATGTTGAAGCATTGAGGAGTTACAGTCATTTGAAGTCTGTATAACAAAGGCTGCTCACATGTGGCACTTGGCCATCTCCAAATGGCACAAGCAAGACCACGCCTGGACATCAACACACAAAAACCTTTACAAAACAGTAGGTTTTTGTGCTATCTTGATAAAATTTGAAATACGTGGTAAAAAGACTTCATTCTACAGCTTCATTATGTTTTCCAATCAATACCTTCTACACTCAGTGTGTAATTAGATAAAAACTAACAGGAAAAATCCAGGCGAGGTAAAAATTGTCTACTTTTTCTGTGTTCCAAACTTAATAGCTACATACTCATTACAGTTACAGCATTTTTGACTGCAGAAATGAAAAATATAGCTTGTCTTCTTTACAAAGAGATCAAGCTTTTGCATGTACTCCAAAGAGTTCAGGAACAGCAGCTGATTTAATTTGGGTATGCTTTTTCAGGCGTTTTTGCTGATTTTGGAGCCGCCAGTTAAGGGGTTAAAACGCTTGAGATGAAGGCTGAAGATGCCTGAAATGAAGAGTAATGCTTTTCGCATTAACTGAACCCTTCTCTCAATATTTCCTTAAATTTAACATTCTGATGCTTTCTTTTCTTTCTGAAAGTCAAATCGATGCACGCGACTTTTTTCCCGGTTTCCCGCCTTAACGTTTCCCGGGAAACGGGAAATGGTTCTGATCGCATTTCCCGGGAATCCCGGATCCCGGGATTAAACCCTAGTCTGTACATGTCTGTCTCTTTCACTCACAAACATGTTTTCAGATTCATGGATTCAATCAGTTGATGTTTGAAACTGTTCTCAATGATTCCTTGTAAACTTCTTCCTCTTCAGTCCTTTAAAGATGGAAGCTGCCATTATTCCAGGATCCACATGTTGTTTTTCTGTCTTTTTCCACTCAAAGCTTCACAGTGAATATCAGGATGTTGTGTTTCTCTGAAGCTCAGTTCAGCTCAGATGATTCAGTTCATGTCAGCTGCAGTTAGTTTGCTGCAGATAAGACAAACTGTGATATCATAGAGGAATCACTGAGCTGCACTGACCCAAAACATCAATTTACAAACTGCTCAGAGACGTTCACACATTATTGTCCAATGAACACAAGTTTGGTGAGCAGCCAGAGTTCATCCTGACATTTATTTTACTGCTGTTAGAATGATGAAATCACAACTAGACTTTAACTTATCTGTGGTGGCATTTGGACAATTAAATGATCCTTTAGAAACTAGATAGAAATTTCATTATTTGACAACATTGATTTTTAAATATATTTTGTTAAATTTTACTTCCTGTATCACCAGCTGATGTAAATTCCTGACTATGGAGCATATGTTACACTGTTGTAACTTCATTGCATGACCTTATTGTGTTGTGTTAGTCAGATCTGGCTCAGCAGGTTTTAAATGTTTTGCTTCAGCAGAGAATCTGTACAGTACTAAAGTCAAAGTGTGTAACTTGGATCAGCAATATTTGCTGAATGTGACAGTTTCAGTGATGTAGCAGGAACATCATTTCCTGTTCCTGGACTTCAGTTTTCTAGTTTGATTGTGAGTCTGTTCAGTGTCAAAATAATAAAGTGATTGTGATTAAACCGTACATCAGTGAGACTCTCCTGTTTGATCAGCAGAGAAAATCCCTCTATGTGTTCAAAATGTGCTGAACATTGACTGAAGCTCTAATAGAGACGGAGAGAGATCCTGTATCTGCTCCTTTGTGGGAGGAACAGGACGAGCACTGCCTGATATATAAAAGGACCTCCAGCAGTCACTGGTGTGAACGTCTCTGAGCAAACAATCAGAAACAGTTTCCATGAGGGTGGCCTGAGGGCCGAATGTCATCGAGTGGGCCCTGTGCTCACTGCCCGGCACCGTGAAGCCAGCTGCTGTTTTCCATAGAATTGGCAGGTCCACCACTGGTGCCCTGTGCTTCTTCCAGATGAGAGCAGGTTCACTCTGAGCACATGTGACAGACATGAAAGGGTCTGGAGAAGCCGTGGACAACATTGTTGCTGTAACATCATTCAGCATGGCCGCTTTGGTGATGGCTCAGTGATGGTCTGGGGAGGTACATCCACGGAGGGACGCACAAACCTCCACAGGCTCAGCAACAACACCCTGACTGCCATCAGGTATTGGGATGCAAACCTTTAGACCCAGTGTCAGACCCCACGCTGGTGCAGTGGGTCCTGGGTTTTTCCTGCTGTATGATTATACCCGGTCTCATGTGGTGAGATGATGCAGGGAGTTCCTGGAGGATAAAGTCACTGATACCATTGACTGGCCCCCATGCTTGCCTGGCCTAAAGCCAACAGAACACCTCTGGGACATTATGTTTAGGTCCATCTAACTCACAAAATCTATTTGTGCGATCTGTCTTGTTGTTTGCAACAATAAATATGATATTTTGACATTAACATCAGAAAGTTTATGAAGTATCCAGAGTTATTTTTCTGTGTTCAGTTTTTAACAAGACCAAACGTTCTTCTAGCTCTGCTATTTGCTCGCTGACCACAAAGACAGGTTTTCCCTACAGGCGTGTCTGCTGGAGACAGACAGGTGAGGTCGAAAGCATCGAGCCTCTTTTGGCCCTTGAAAAGCAAACATACACCAGAGGGGACGGCTCCAAATACCCTGGCATAGTCTCCAGGAGTTACAGGGATATTACATTTTCTGACAAATTCTTCATAGCTGAGCAAAAGTCCTTCACTATTGAATAACTGCTCAACCATATGATGATGTTCTGAAACCAATATTCCACAAACAGAGATTTCCATTTGTAGAAGATGTCTTTGTTACTCCAAATCAGAAAGTTGTGGGGTTAGCGCTGCTCCTTCGGGTGTTGCTGTTGCGTTGAGACGTAAACAGGAAGTGACACACGGGCTGTGCACACTTAAGAGCAAATGACTAAAACTGTAAACTTAATTATCCATAAGAGTTGATTACTTGTTGGGATAGAAACGTAACACAATCAAACACAAAGATTTTAAAGGAATGAAATGAAACAACAGGAAGTGTAAATCATGACAATAAGACTCTTTTTGTGCCACACAGTTGTCACTGACACACACTGTAATCAATCCAACAGGATGCTGATAGCAGCAAATACATGTTAGAGCTCAGAGGAGGATCTGAGTTTAATAGAGGTATAACACAGTTGTACTTTTTTCCTCTTTAATTTGTTGAAATCGTAGGCAATGTGTTTACCCTAAGGTATTTTGTATTATATAATTTTATATTATTATATATTGTTATATTGCATTATATAGCCTATAAAATATGCCTGCCCTGAACAATAAAGAAATATCTGTTTAACTTCGAGTGTTTCTTTTCCTCGTTTGCAGCCGCTTACTAACAATCATGAATTAGGATACGGGCCTAATGTGTGAAGTGAGTATCATGAAATAGATACTTTAACATATTTCGCTTTTAAAATGGAGTTGAGTAAAATGTATATTTTTTAGGCTATAAGGATTGGCCAGTTTTTCAAAAGACGATTCACAACGAACCTACTTTAACCCTCAGACACGGTGTTATAAATTTGCTGTTGCCAGAATGGCAATGACCAAGTCGTAGTGCATTACTCAAGGCCCTGTGTTATGCCATATTATAGTGTAGTACGGTAGTTAACTTTTCAATGACTATTACAGTGTTCCACTGGTGGAGATATAGTGCAACAGATGTCGCCACGACAGCGTGGCTGAGCCTTTATCAATGCTGTGTGGAGATGAACCGTATTGTTTTGCACCAGCAGTTGTAAAATATCTTGGTATAATTCCATGTACAATGCAGGAATATTCAAATTATATTTGTTAAGGGAGTGTTGAGGAACGATACAACACCGCATAGCTCGAGCACTCAAATGCCGAGATGTAGGTTTTATTGCATTAATCAAGCCAACGTTGCCCCCTACTGGGCATAACAGGACATAGCTGGAAAGCTACCTCTACAATATCAAAATAGGTTAAGCCCGACACAGGCTACAGAAGGCCTAATTAAAATAAAAAAATAAATAAACTTTTTCCCGGGATTCCCGGGAAATGGCTCGTCATTTCCCGGGATTTGATTCATGTCATTTTCGGGAAACATATTAAACCCTAGTACAGACTGAACTATCTGTTCAACAGTCAGAGTTTCTCTGACAGGACACTCTTTACACTAAACTCAGCACAGAGACACTGAGGAACCAATACCAACCCAAAATCCAGGATAAAGAGGTTCAGTGAATGTGGTGTTGAAGGTGTGGAGGTGGATCAGAGTGTCAGAGGAGACTCTGTAGAAGGACAGAGTGCCAGCAGGACAGTCCACATACACTGCTACTCTGTGAGAGACAGAGGAGGAGGAGGAGGAGGAGGAGGAGGAGGAGGAGATGGATGTTCTTCTGTTGTTGTGCCAGACAGAGTAACCATCATAATCAGAGCAGTTTAGACTCCAGGACTGATCATTCCTTCCAAACAAACAGTCATCTCTGTTTCCTTTCCTGCTGATTCTTCTGTAACTCACTGATATATAAAACTCTCTTCTCCACACAACCTCCCAGTAACAGCGACCAGTCAGACCATCTCTACACAGCAGCTGAGGCCAACGATCAAATCTGTCTGGATGATCAGGATATGACTGATACAACTCATATGTCACCTTCCTGTTGTTGTCAAACAGTTTGAGGTTTGTGTTCACTGTGTTTGTGTCGATTGTGAGTTGACAGGAATCTGATGAGAGAACAAACACAATCCAGCTGCAGTTATTGATCCATCATCTGTTCAGTGATTGACACTTTGATGATGACTCCTGACATCAGAGATGTGAATGAGTGATGTGACAGTTTGAAGATGGTTGAATGTGTGCTGCTTTGTTGTCATCAATCACATTAAAAACACACTTACACTTCCTCAGACCTGGGATCAGCCATCGGACTCCAGCAGGTTCCACCCTGAAAGGAGGAGGGGGGTCAGAGCAGCACAGTCTCTTTCAGCATGCACACATGGACATTACATCGCTCTCAGACACACACTGTTAGACACTGATAAAGGAACAGTCCAACATTTGGACACAGCAGTGCAAAGCCCATTTTCCTAGGTGGCCAGTTAGGTTAATGAGTGAGCCAGTAATCTGTTCATGTTTCCACTTGTTTGTTCTAAGCTAGGCTAACAGCTTCGCCCTACTTCCAGTGTTTGTGCTAGGCTAGGCTAAACATGTCCTGGACCTGTCTCTGCACACACATGAAACTTAATCCCATTGATGGTCAGAGGGTAAAAATGTGAGACTGTTCCTCTGCAGAGATCACTTTGAACTGGTTGCTCCATTGTTGTTGATGGAGATTTTCTCCTTTGAGACCCCCATACAGATATCTACTGTTTCTGTTCAAGCAGACTTTCTGATAGAAGCAAAGTAAAAAGGTTCCTCTATGTGTGACTGTTCAGATAACACTCGTATCCAGCATGAAGTCATCAGACAGGGCCGAGTGAAGTACAGCTTCCTCCTCTATCAGACACTGTCTGTGGCTGCAACAGGCCTCTCCATACCTGAGAGTTTCCAGTCTCAGCTGCTCCAGCAGCTTCACTCCTGCCTCTCCTGGATGGTTGTAGCTCAGGTCCAGCTCTCTCAGATGGGAGGGGTTGGAGCTCAAAGCTGAGACCAGAGACTTACAACCTTCTTCTGTGATCAGGCAGCCTGACAGCCTGCAGACATGACAGATACTCTTAGAGAACAGCAGAGCAGCTGCATGCAGACAACAAACTGCAGCAACAAATCATTTGAAAATGAAATGACTGAAACAGGAGTTCAAAATAACCAAGTCAGTCTAAATGTTAAAGTCTACAAGTGATAAAATCAGTGAAGTCAAAATGATGATCAAATCTACATAAAGTAGGACTGAGGCTGATGGGAGTGTCATTAGTTTTGCTGCTTTTTGGTTTGAATGAAAGTTTTGGTCAAACTAGAAGTCTGAGCAGATGATGGCACTAAATTAAAAGTCTGCTGATTGTTTCAGTTCTTATATTTCATTGTGAGGACAACATGAACATCTGAAACTAATTTGATCACAACCCATCAAATCTTTGCAGAACCAAAGTGGCAGCTAAACATCATCCTCCACTGAACTGTGCTGCTGGTGAGGCTGACATCATTTAAAGGTGCACATGAGGAAAGACTTCATTAAGAATCAGACACAGAGAGAAGAAGAACCAGGGTTAGAATAGTTTTGGATTCTACATCATAGTTTAGTTTGAGTTAGTTTCAGTATTAGTTTTAGTATTTTCAAACTTAATCAGGTTGAAAAGTGACTATTGTGTAATATAAACTGGACAAAGATCCCTTTAAAGAAATATATTCAACAACAACTGTTCACAGACAGCAGCACTACAGGCTAAATGTGTGTAATATTAAGGACACTCGTGAACATCAACAGGGAGAAACAAAGAAAATATGAACTCCAAAACTCAATAAACTCTACAATAAACTCTACAATAAACTCTACAATAAACTCTACAATAAAGTTCAGCGTCAGTGCAGCAGATTAACAACACCTACATGTGGTGTTTGACAAAAACAAACTCTCTGAAGGAGTCAAAGGTCAAATCCAGCTGCATCCTGATGTTCTCCACCACCTGAAGCTGCTTCTGTTTTGGAGCTAGCTTGTGTTAGCTCGTCCAGATCCGCGGCTCCTAACCGCAGCAGGGAGACCTCTGCTTTATACTGAGCTCAGTTCGTAGCTGCTAACTAGCTCGCTCGTCTCCTGTAGGTCAGCTCAGCAAAGAGGAGAGATGCAGCGAGTCGAAGATTGCAGCAGCACAACTTTATTCCTTTACAGGAAGCAAGGACCGCGTACAGTGGGATACATTTCAGTCAGAACCGGCAACTAAACTCTTGTTGGGCTGCAGCAGCTGGTAGTCAGCCAGAACTTATTTTCACCCACACCGAGCACACTTTTCCCTCGCGCTCCTCTCCCGCGCTAGCCCGGATACACACACACAGGGGGCGGAGAAAGTGGGTGGTCTCTCCTTAGCCTACAACACTCAAGCTGTGGCCTGCAATACATTACCCATAAGGCTACACTCTTAAAGGGGAAAGGCTCTGCTGTAACACTTGGTTAGATGCTTCTAATTAGACTTGCAGGGTCTTTGCGGCCTCTGTACACAACCTACGAAGTGTCCGACCTCATGTCCGTATTTATGCTTGTGTAGCTGGATTGTGTGTGTTAATTACCTTGTGGTAGTGTGTTGGTGTTTTATATGCAGTGCATGCTGGGACTTTTTTTGGTCCTCGCTCTTTGTGCTCAGTGTTTTGGCTGCAAACATATTTGTCCCTGTTTGTTCACTTTCTTCAGTCCGATAGTTTCAGCGTCTCCCTCCAGGAATCTGCTGACATTTGTGAGTCCTTATATTGATCTTTGATTATTATTCCTGATTGTTATTCTCTCACTGATAAAGTACCCGGAAACGCACAAGGACTGAACAGGTTAATCACAATGTTGTGGGCTGCGTGGACGAGTAGTCACGTTTCTCCAGAGGTGCACGCCAGGTTACCTCGTAGGATCAGAGCGGTTTGTGTAGCTGCCTTGTGTGCGCTTCTCAGGTGGACTTTGATGTTGGTGGTTTTTTCCTGACTGAGAAGTGTTGCACACATTTTTCATCATCCACAACAAGACACTCGCTTCTATCTGTGCTATCGTAGTCAAAGGAGTCAGTTAACAACAATGATTTTTTTAATTTCAGTTTTCCTTATTTCATTCGTCTTCGTTAACTAGAATAACCCTGATAAGAACAAACTGCAGAAAACAGGATTTCACCATGGTGAGCAAATCAACACTTTGTTCTTTGTATGTTTTTGCTTTTTGATCAGATCCATCAGCCAGTTTAGAAAAACACTGAAAGCATTTCAGTCCAGATTCAAGGCTCAGGAGCTGATTTAAAGAAATCTTTAAAATAAAGAAACTCAAAAAACAAAAAATTCTTCGAGCAGAGAAAAAAAAACTGCTACAAATTACATTAGTGATGGGGAGTTTGATTCTTTTCAGAGAGTCGGCTCTTTATGCTCGGCTCCCAAAGAAGAGCCGGCTCTTTACTTGTTAGCATTTGTAGCCTCGTATTTTAGCCTAAATAAGCAAAAATGAATAGTTTGTGTGCTGAGAAGCCCTTTTGCCTTCAGTCTTTTTATAATAAACTTTATAACTGCTTGATTTTGTGCATTCTTCCTGTTACAAAAACTCAATTTTTTTTAAACATTTTAAATAAACTTTTAATGGAACACAGAACAAATAAACACACTGACTTATTTTGCTTTGTGTTGCAGTAGGACGGGTTATAGTTGCAGTTTTGTGGAGGGTGGTGGATGCCGCAACAGTTGTTTTTTGTTGAGGACCAGACTCACCAGGGTCAGTATGGAGACCTAGCTTGCCCTCTCTCCTCCAAGTACACCGAGGGATGGACAGTTTTTATGTAGGTGCAGGTTTGTGGTGGAACCTGCTCTAATTCTAAGTTTCAATTTACGGCACTCTGCTCTGCTATTTCCAATTTCCTTATATTGCAACAAATCCTGCTTCTTTAACATGTATCAGTCATATTCATGTGTTTTTGCACGGCTATCTATCTCCCCCTCTGCTTTAACATAATGGTATAATCCCATGTCCCCCTGTGTGATTGGCTCCATGGTGTGCCCATCAGTTCTGTCCCTGTCCTCGGGTTTGTGAGCAGAGCTAATGAGAAATTGGGGATCCTGCTCTCATTCAATGGGAATCAGCTTTTCTGATTCACTACCAAGCATCGGCTCTTAGAGCCGGCTCTTTAGCGAACAGCACATCACTAGTTTAGATAGTTTGACAAATCACAGCAGACACAGTCCTGCATCAGTTAGACACTAACGGAAACCAGATTTTAGTCATCTGTTGAACATTTGAAGAATGCTGACCTGAGTGTTTCCAGTTTACAATGTGGATTATCCAGTCCAGAAGATAAAGCTTTCACTCCTGAGTCCTTCAGGTCATTGTTACTCAGGTCCAGTTCTCTCAGACTAGAGGACTGGGAGCTGAGAACTGAGGACAGAGTTTCACAGCTTCTCTCTGAGAGGTCACAGAGACTCAGTCTGAAAAGACAATAATAACAAAAAAATTAGTAAAGGATTAGTCTTCTTAAGTAACATTAATTTATATTTTAATTTAATTGGAGCTCTACTAGTGGGTTGATCAATCCTAAAGTGATAGTTGATATCAATGATGGTATTGGTATCAGATTAATACTGGGGTGATAGAATTGATACTACATTCAATACTCCATTGCTCCTGCTTCATCAATAATTCAACATCTACACAAACACCATTCCTCGCACACTTTGCTCCTCCCCCTCATCCTCTGCTCTTCTGTGATTTGTTGCTGTGCCATCACATGACTCAGCAGCACTGAGCATACACATGTAGGCTGCAGTAAGTGAAAAGGAGCATCCTGTGGAGATATTTTACAGCTGTAAATGAAAAGACTGAAATCTGCTGTATGTATAAAGATATTGTTTACTGTGGAAACACCACAAATTAATACAAACACATTTATAATAATAAAAAGAAAAGAGGCAGAGGGAAATCCCTCAGACAGATCCAGACCCTCAGCACAGAGACAGAGGCCTTTCAGAGAGGAAAAGAATATCCAGGTAGCTCATGTTAGAGATTAAAGTATATTATTCATAATATATACATATGTGATTCTGCTAATGGTCATTTTGCTTGAAATGCAGCATTATAAATGTAACAGAATAAGTGAGAAGAATCATTCTGTAATGATTGTGAATGAAGTGCAGTAATGACATGAACAGGAGGTCTTTCTCAGGTCTTTTGCTAATAGTTAATCATCTATAATTATGATTATATATAATTATAATCAGTGTAATGAATGAGAAAGTATGAAGTTAGGAAGATGAGCTGTACTGACCTGAGTGTGAGGATGAAAATAAGAAGTGCAGTAGAGCCTGTTTAGGCAGGCTGTGTGATACAGGGAAGTACTGAACAAGTACAAGGAAACACAATCACATCAATGACTTCTCATGATAACCAGCAACTTGTTGCATAGTGTAGGGTGACAGATGTTAATACATTGCCAGGAAGAGCATGAGTAACTTCAGTGAATGTCATTACAAAGAAACTGAAGCACAGGGAAGTCAATCTGATGTGCATGAATGTTCTTCTTCAGCTGTACTTTAAACAACTATTATTACACTTACAGTTGTGTTCAAAATAATAGCAGTGCATTTAAAAGCACGAGTAAAGCTCGGAATCCTTAAATTGTTTTTATTTACCGGCATTGGGGACACTGCACATTATATTCTAAATCAAAACATGAAGAAAAATCTATAATTTTTCCAGTTACTTTACAGGAAATGAAGAAAAATTAATGTTGGGCTGTTCAAAAAAATAGCAGTGTCTGCATTTTCTTTATGAACTCAAATATTCACTTTATGAACTGAAAGATCTTTAGGAATTAGCATTCCTGTGAATCACTAAACTAATTTTAGCACCATAACCACTGTTTCTGAGAACTTCTTCACATCTGTGTTGCATGGAGTCGACCAACTTCTGGCACCTGTGAACAGGTATTCCAGCCCAGGATGTTTTGATAAATTTCCACAATTCCTCTGCATTTCTTGGCTTTGCCTCAATAACAGCATTTTTAATGTCACAAGTTTTCTGTTGGATTAAGGTCCGGGGATTGGGCTGACCACTCCATAACTTTTATTTTGTTGGTCTGGAACCAAGATGCTGCTCGCTTACTGGTGTGTTTGGGGTCTTTGTCTTGTTCAAACACCCATTTCAAGGGCGTTTCCTCTTCAGCATAAGGCAGCATGACCTTTTCAAGGATTTTGATATATGCAAACTGATCCATGATCCCTGGTATGCGATAAATAGGCCCGACACCATAGTAAGAGAAACATCCCCATATCATGATGCTTGCACCGCCATGCTTCACTGTGTACTGTGACTTGAATTCAGTGTTTAGGGGACAAACTTTCTGCGGCCCTCTGACCCAAAAAGAACAATCTTACTTTCATCAGTCCACAAAATGTTTCTACAGTTCTCTACAGGCCAGTCGATGTGTTCTTTGGCAAATTGTAACCTCTTCAGCACATGCCTTTTTTTTCCACAGTGGGACTTTATGGGGGCTTCTTGCTGGCAGATTAGCTTCACACAGGTGTCTTCTAATTGTCACAGGACTCACAGGTAACATCAGACTGTCTCTGATCACCCTGGAGCTGATCATTGGCTGAGTCTTTCCCATCCTGGCTATTCTTCCATCCATTTGAATGGTAGTCTTCTGTTTTTGTCCACGTCTCTCTGGCTTTGCTTTCCATTTTAGAGCACTGGAGATCATTTTAGCCGAGCAGCCTATCGTTTTCTGCACTTCTTTATATGTTTTCCCCTCTCCAATCAACATTTTAAAGAATGCTGTTCTTTTGAACAATGTCTGGAACGGCCCATTTTTCTCAGGTTTTCAGTGAGAAATACATGTACAACATGTGTTGGCGTCATCCTTAAATAAGGACCACCTGATTGACGTCTGTTTTTTCACAGAATGAATGACCGCACTGATTGGACTCTACACTGCTATTATTTTGAACACGCCCTTTCAATTAATTATTCAATTACACAGACTCAGGAGCATCTCATGAATGTTGGGTCTGTTGGTTTTCTATGACTCTACTACACCTACTGGTAAATTGTTTGCCATGTAGTAATATGATTCCTACCAAAAATATTGATTGATCTGGTTACTCATGTTGGACTGCTATTACTTTGAACACAACTGTACATGTTTCAGATCAAACTAGTTTTAATATTAGACAAAGATAACCTGAGTAAATACAAATGCAGTTTTTAAATGATGATTTCATTCATTCATTAAAACTATCCAAACCTACCTGTCCCTGTGTCAAAAAGTAACTGCCCCCTAAAACTAATGATGTCACAGTCCTG